>CM060835.1:107495254-107685254 GCA_030762175.1 Metallyticus violacea | reverse complement strand
CCCTTTTTGTACCTTAACTTTCTAGACAAAATAAAAAAGAGAGGCGTTAGTGATGATTGATGAAATACTCTGTTTTCACTGCTGTTTTTAAGCCGAACTTTTCGTCGATTCAAGTGGTCTAGTGATAACCATACTTGCCTCGTAGACCCAAGCTCTTGGGTTCAATCCCGGCCCGGTCTATGGATTTACATCAAGACTGAAAATAGAGACATCTGAGCAAAATTTATCGGCCGTTTCACCCCCCTGAATCTGAATGTAACGCTGATGGTCTGAGATGTTAAAGCGTCCGCAGAAAAACGAAATAAATATTTAGACTTATTTCTGCTTCTAGAATATTATTTGGCGGTATGTGGGTTATATTGCATGTTAAACCATTTGTAAAATTATACGCAATGTTTGTGCAGTTGATTGAATTAAACTGCCAAAATGCGGTGTGAGTAACAGAAGTACATAATTTTCTTTCTATTTAACGTTGTGTGTGGCGGTATTATCACCTCTTTTCGGTAAAATCAGCTAATATGTAATTGTTTTTATAACTTAATGTATTCAATAAATCATTTCCGTTGTTTACTTGAATCGAGAATATTAGTTACAACAGTTAAAATCTTCCGGGCTGTTTTGCCGTGGTCCATGGTTTAAATTACTACCATAACTTTCACCAATTACTTTGGTTGGCATCTTCAGTGGTCAATGAACAACATCTAACTGTTAACAAGACGACAGCATTGATCCGTATCTGTCTGGCTTTTGAGGACGATCAATATTATTTGTGCGGCGGAAGTGGAAAGGGGAGGATGGAGGGGTGGTAGTTGTTTGTTTTTAATAACCAGTTTCCATGTGGTACTTAAGGGATATCCGCCATCTCTATTAAAGTTGTTTGGATGCTGTTGTATTTCCAATGCTTCCCCCTTGGCTAGATTGAAAAAGGCTTGTGTTTTTGCAACCTCTTCTGTTTCATTAAAGTGTATAACATGGCATTCATTTATTGCATGTTCTGCTACTGCAGATCGTTCAGGTTGATTAAGGATAAGATGTCGCTGATGTTCCTTCAATCGTTTTTAATCGATCTTCCGGTCAGGCATATATAAATTTTGCCACATTCACTAGGTATTTTATAAATTTCCATAGTGTCAAGAGGAGCCCTAGGGTCTTTTGCATTATTAAGCATTTACCCTAATTTAACAGTTGGTATGAAGATAGATTGTATGCCATTTTTCTTTAATATGCGTGCTATGGAAGCCCGGAAGATGTTAACTGTTGTAACTATAACACGACCGTGAAAGCCTAAGAAGCACTGTAGAGAACATTAGTTTATTTAGTAAAGAGCAAGCAGTTCGATAGCTCTTGACCCGGACTTGGTCTAGGTATTTTCAAATTGTTGATGATGTATATACTACATGTACAAACAATTAAAGCTAATTGTTATATAAACATAGAAAATAATTATATTTTGCTAAAGCTGATAATATAATTAGTAATTTACAGGTTATGTGCGGTTGCAATACAGCTTCAGTAGGCCCTTAAAACTCCTATCTTTAATAAGTTTCTGCTTATATTTGAACCGGAGGAACAATAAATGTTATATATTAGAAAATTTTTGTCAAACGTTACTTCTGCCCCAGTGGAGCAGTATTCAACCACTGTATTAATCGATTGCAAGTTTAGTTCTCAATGATTCCTGCCATTCATATTGTTAATCATCGTATCTTCGTACCCTACGATTAAAACTAGAGAAAAATAAATGATGATTTAGATGGTTAGACAAATGACAACCAGCTTTTAAGCTACTCTGTTGGCAGTGGCTACAGACGAAATTATCGTTTGTGTTAGATGAGGAGCTCATGTGATTAGGAGTTCGTAAACATTTTGTTTTTCATTATTTGTCTTAAAAGCTCGAAATTAGAATTTTGAGCAGATATATGTGTCCAGAACTGAATATAAAATCCCTTCTGTCACCAGGCTTTAGGCAGCTTGTGTCTTTTTCTACTGTGCAAATAACTGCATTTCCTTAAAGTTACTATTTGTTAATGTGGAAACAAAAATTGTTAAGTTGCTAGAGTTTTGCCAATTATTTAGCCTACCTTTAAGTACCTATCACTGAACTTATATGCGATTGTCTATGGTTAAATGTTGTTCTAAAGCGTCTGGATTCAATTAAACAGAACGGCTTAAAGCATTTTCTTCCCCACTTAATACCTAACGCATGAAATTATATGAGATAAATGAGCAGACGAGAAACATTACATCTGAACCTAAACACAGAATAGTATGCAACTACAATTTGAAGGATCCCACAGTATAAAATAATGCTCATTCTATCTCAGAAGGCATATAACTTGGTTCTCTCGCCCTTTACATATTCATCCTGTCTTACGAGAGAAAATATGCTTTAAGTTACTGAAGGGAAAAAAATCCATTTCAGTTTTCCACAAGACTGGAAGTGATTGATTAATATATATGTGATTGTTTAATGTTTGTGCGGTATTTACATGTTTTAATATACATACATACAGGAAATACTCTTAGATGTTGAAACTATTAAATGTATATATTAATAGAGTTAAAGTGTTGATTACATTTTAGAATATAATATTTTAACCGATGTAATTTAAAACGTTTAATTATTTAATCTATATTTTAGTTCTCTTCGGAGTTGGGAATACTGACGTAGCAATCGGCATAGTCTTTCAATTTCTGGTTAACTATAAAACATTTGATTAGCTTTAGAAACGCTTCTATTCAATAATTAATGCTTTCATTTTGCATTGTTATTAATTTTGTGATATTTGTCCATGCAACTCCACCAGTTTTGAACGAAGTTGTTATTTAGCCTTGCTTATAAAATCTCATTCTTCCTTGAACAGATCATCCCATTATCATGAGGGGCCCATATCAAGTGCTAACGCGGTAGGTACACTGCAAATTTGGTATTTCTAGCCGTTTATTTATGTTTTTAGTAGTAGGAGTGTATTTATTCTAGTGCACTATTACCTTAATACTTTAACAGGCACACAGTCTAACGTACATTTTATTTTATTCAAGATATTAGGTATTCCGTAATAAAATACTAAATAAAATGCTTATTTAATAATAGAATGAAAATGAATAAAATAAAAGGATAGTAAAAATTAAGGAACAGTAGTAATGTCGCAAACAGCTCGATCCTCTCAATCTGTTTTCCCCCTCCCCTGATCTGTTATGAACATTTTCAAACCTTAGCTGTCTCATTTTTATAGAAATGTGCCCCTTTTCTCCTCTTTTCTGCCTGCCAGTAGAGCCCAGCATGACCATATCCCTCTGTTCTATCAGATCAAGGGTCGTAGTAGACAATTTTCCCTCCATTCTTCAGTATTTTTATATTTTGTCAGTTTATTTCCCTCCTCACAGTTTGGTGCGAGTTCTGAACTCGTTTTTCGTCGGTGATCTTAATAATCTACGATACCCCTGGTTTGCGTCGTGCCACCTTCTGGCAAGTGAGTGTTGCTCCATCTCCCATTCAGATTTACCCCCTCCCGCACTGTACTTCTAGAGAAATCATCTCTCTGTGTGGTCGGTCCTGGTGGTGTGGTTACCATACTTGCCTCCTAAACCCAAGATCGCGGATTCGAACCCGGCCAGGGTCGATGGATTTTTTCAGGTGTAAAAATCCTAAGTATGGCTTCCCTCGGAAGGGAAGTAAAGCCGTGGGTACCGTGTCTTACCTTTACGGCACGAAAAAGAACCTCAGGCCTGAAAGAGAGGCCTCTTAGAAAAATTTGCCGGCCGTTTCAGGCCCTGAATTCAGGCTGATGGCCTGAGATGTTAAAGAGCGTCCGTTAATAAAACAATAGAAAATCTCTCTGTATCCAGAAAATATCTTCCTATATTTTGCAATTGTTTTCTTCCTATCCATATCCCTCAAGCGATTCTTAACCTTCTTCCACGTACTTTTTCTATTCCTCTAATTAGATGCCCATTTCATGTTCCCTCCCAACTTTAGCTGTTCATTATAGCACAATGCCTAACTAGAGTTGGGTTCCCATGAATAATTACCAGCCAGTGCTTTATTAATCTGATTTTACACTCTATAGTCTCACTATAAACTCCGTATTCCCTCTTAATTTTCCAATTCGCTATGCTCCTACCAACACAAAAACTCTTTAAAAAGCGTGTGCTGACTAAATCTAGTTAGGTCGTTTGTTTCCATCTCCATATGTCTGTCCCATATGTCATCGTAGATCTGATAGCGACCTATAAACGATTTACAGTAAACCCATAGGTACTGCCGGTAACCAATATGTTTATGTTACAAGCATACCTTAATTCCGATCTTTCATACAGTCTGTTCAAGTGAAACTACAGTCATTAACTACAAAATTCTGATAAAGATTAATGAACGTATAAATGTACAAAGATTATAAAAGGATATGAAATATATTAGGAAATGATAATCGTTTTAAAATTATTAAGTCAAAATAATATTTAGTTTTCTACAAGGAGTTAGAATGTAAATTAACGATATTCATGTTCTTCCTGCCGAATGAGCCAATTCTGTATGTGATGAGTACGGTTAAAAAATTAAATGATAAAGCATGAAAATTTATTTTGCCAATGCACTTTAAATAACTCAAATAACGTTTCACACAGTGATCTCAGTTTCAAAAATTATCTTCATAATCGTCATCATACTCCTAAGTACTGAAAAAGTAAACGCTCTTCTTTAATACTATTATTTTTATTTTTAACTTTATTCATCATAGATATTTGAATTATGTAAAATTTGGTGATCAATGCGATTAGAACATAAAAGCAATTTTAAACACGTACAAACCGTTTAAAGAAATTTCAGTAACCTATTAATTGGAATTTTAATATATATATTTTAATTTTTATAATGTGGTATTTACATTGCCTGTTTTGAAGCTCATAAGAAGAAACTGCTATGAAAATCATAACTATTGCTAAAATCCATTTTAAGCATTGCATTTGCTCTCCCTCTAGTAATCCTGCATCAAAGGGAAGCGAAGCTGAACTTGTTCCCAATTGTTTCACTTTAGACGCAAATCCCGGCATTGATGGCAGTAGCGTATACACACTACGTATGTTCTGCCTGCCATCTCTACCTGCGGATATACTTACCGCTCTGGCAAATGCATACTTTCCTTGCTTCGAAGAGATTATGATTTCATTTTCTACCCACCGATTCTGAAGATCTGAATGATTGAGCTGCCATCAAATGTTCTCTCTATGAGGATGGATCATTAAGTAACACACAATAATTTTTTCTGAGATGTTGTTACAGCTGGGATGGTGCGATTTTGCAGACGTATAGTTTTAAATTCGCACTAGAGACGTCATATGTTCGACAGAAGTAAGAACTACGTCGCAAAGATGGCGCGCATATTATTAATATTGTCCACCTGAGAAGAACGTGTAGTTTGTTTTTATTTTTTTTTATTTTTATTTTTATTTTATTTATTTATTTATTTATTTATTTATTTATTTATTTGCGGGCGAAAGTTGAAAATCCAAGTGAAATACGCAGGGTAATGTTCGACGTATATAGGGAAGACTGTTCTGTCTGTAGCAACATCTCCACGTCAACGTGGTGCACATTCTTTGAAGAAGGCCTTGTGAACCGTGTTCACTCTCCATGTTCCGGACGGCCAGTAACAGCTGCAACTAAACGGAATGTATCAGCCATTGAGAACGACCGGCGAATTCTTCTGCTAACCTTGTCAGAGTACGGTAGGGTATACGGTATCTTACACGAAGTACTGAATTTTTATGAAGCTAGTGCCCGCTGAATACCACAGAAGCTATTAGATACCCAGAAAGGCAACAGGCTTGGACCACTTACGGCGTTATGTCTTTTTGGAAGAAATCGTGATTGGTGATGAACCCTGGGCGTACCACTATACGCCTGAAACAAAACAAGGTGACGCAATCTGCGAAAAAAGTTCTAGTGACCGTGTTCCGGGATGTACATTGTGTTCTGTTGGTGGAATTTCTTACTGGTACACATGAAATCACTGTGAATGCTACATCGTAGGTGACCCTGCACAACAAATGCAACGCTGCAAATGTCATACTTCTCCATGACCTTGCTCGCCCCCATGTTGCGGCTTCTATCTGTAACAAAATCGTGAAATTTGGTTGGAAGGTGCTCTGGCACCCACCATACAGTCCGAACCTTTCACCCTCGGACTTTCATATGTTTGGCACAATGAAGAAATTTCTATACGGCCAACGCTTCAATTCCGATGAAGAGATGCCATCATTTGTGAGCAGATAGCCATACTTCCAAAAGACGGAGTTCTATGAACACGGTATGAATTAGTGCCACGATGGGAGAAATGTGTTGTGAGACTTGGCTCCTTTGTTGAAAAGTAGCTACGGGATGTGGCTTCATTGTGTACAAATGATTTTGTTTAACTGTAAACTTTTTTTTTAAAAAAAAAGTGTCGTTACTTAATGATCCAACCTTGTAATTAACTGTCTTCTGTGTAACTTTTCTATGGACCAATAGCTACACTATTTATTTAAGTTCAAACATCTACATAGATAACTACTCAACTATGGTTTACCATTCTGGTGCCATGAATATAACACTGGTGTGCGTTTTAAAACTTTTTTTTTTTTTAAATTTATGAATGAAAATTCCTATTTGTCAATTCAAATACGTTAAGCTCAGATATGCCTTGGTTTGTCTATGTCACACCACCATTTAATAATGGTCAAAACTTAAATTGTATAATATATCTGTCATAAAATCAAACTCCTTTTACATGGCTGAATATATTAACACATGATACACTGAACGAGGGCTGAATTCCTTCTCCTTTTGTAGCAAAATTATAAAATGTTAGAATGTAACGAAAGTCTTCAATACTTTGCTACCCAATGTTCTCCACATGAAATCTATGGGACGATTCATGCTCTCCAATACCAAACAGGTGATTGCCACTTTAAACACCACCACCTACCGCCACGGGTGGCCGAGGTCGTTAAGGCGCGGACTCGTGAGCGGGAGGTCTGGGGTTCGAATACCGCCAGAACTGTCCTCTCCGACTAGAGTTTTTTCCAGGTTTTCCTCAGTCCTCATAACTGGCATATGCCGGGGAGGTACCCTAAACTTAGGCCTGGAACGCCTCCTTCCTTAATATATATATATAATTTCATGTATCATCAGTGTTCACCGCCTGTGGTGCCTCAGTAGTAAAAACGGGCGTTAAACACCATTAAAAAAAAACTTTAAATACCAGCAGTAGTTGCTAACATTGCTGCCTTCCAGCTACTTTAGAATTTCGTTGCCGTTGTTTTTATACAAGCGTGAAGAATTTAACGTGTTTTTTCACTAAATTTGTTCAGCTATTCTGAGAGTGATGAATATGCCAATTGGGAAAATGGATTTTCACACAAATTTTGCATTTCAGTATTAGGAATGATACCAGTATTTCGTATACAACTTCCTCTGCATTATATTTTGAAAGCAACCTTTTTTTTTTTTTTTTTTTTTTTCCCTAGTCCATTGGTGTAATGAATTTGTTTATGTTACACTAGCGCTCGAATTTGAGGACTTTTAAACAACCTTATCCTTGATGGATAATTTTGTCTTTGAATAAACAAACGTTGGCACAAATTGCTTTATCATATCTAGTTTAATATAAAGATAGAACCCATTATCTTGGAAGAAAAATCGTTCATGTAGTAAATGTTTTTCATTAGAAACGAATTTTGAACTTACTGGCCACATCCTTCTGTCTGAACGGTGAGATTTTGCTCGGCTGTGCCACTCATAAGAAATAACGTTGTAGTGTCAACCGTCACCGCTTAATTTAGCTCGCCACAGCAGAACAAGTCGGTCCTGGTGGTGTAATGGTTACCATACTGGCCTCCTAAACCCAAAACGCGGGTTCGAACCCGGCCAGGACCGATGGATTTTTTCGGACGTAAAAATCCTAAGTATGACTTCCTTCGGAAGGGAAGTAAAGCCGTGGGTCCCGTGTTGTACATTTACGGCACGAAAAAGAACCTCAAGCCTGAAAGAGAGGCCTCTGAGCAAAATTTGTCGGCCGTTTCACGCCCTGAGTTGAATGGGGTGCTGATGACCTGAGATGTTAAAGAGCGTCCATAAATAAACCAATCAAAAAAAAAAAAAAAAACAGCAAAACAACACATGAGTGGAATACCTATAGTTTAACGCACGCCACAACGGAGCAGCATTTAGGTGTACCCAATGATACTTGTAAATAAACATACGCGGCGCTAGTATGTAAATATGTTAAAGCTCAATAAACCAGATGGCACCATATATACCATGCACTAATGACCAGGTACCGGCAGTCGCAGATATAAAAGTCGACCGCACCTGTTCGACATTTGCGGTACTATCATTGGCAAATTTTCAGGTAATTTCTGCCGGGCATTAACAACCCGGTTAATGCATTAGGAGCCACATATTTGCTGAACAGCTTCATTTGAGCACGGCTGGGTGGAATAAGTGTACAGCTAGATAATAATACCTGTCATAACATCGCGTAGTATCTGTGACGCAATGACTTTAGGTGCACTACTAAGGTATTTAGTAAATCCAAATTTTCGCAATATTATGAATGGTACACATGTATCTAAATTATCTTAAACTCTTTAAGGTTGTCGTAGGTTTCTTTCTAAAATATCCAGTAGGCAAGAAGAAATGAAAAAAAAAAGTTATTTAACAAAACGGAGTATACATTTCTCACTAAACTATTCACAAAAATATCACTCTCAGATACTGCACAAAATCGCACAAAGCAAATCTCCATCATTGTTATAATAAAACGTATTTTTGTGTGTAGTAAAATAGAGCATGAAATCGTTTATTTTGAACCTGTACCACCAGAAACATTGGCCAGAAGAAAGAAAACGTCCCCTTTAATCGCAAATCAAGACATTGTACCCCAGTTTCCGATATATCCAGAACCCTCATCAAATCATTTAACGTGTAATATGAATGAATTATCAACTGTAAGGTCTATGTGCCACTTTAAACTTGGTCACTGTCGGAAGAGACGTCGGATCTGTAAGAAATGTTGGTTCGACACCTTCCGACTGTGAGGAATTGGGCGGAGAGCTGAATCAACATATGCAGTGGCGGCCTCTGTAGAAATAGAGTGGGTGAAGGTCTTTTATCAAGACTTACACTCCTTCCCGACATTCTCTCAAAACCGTAGCGCCATCGTACGTTTGTGGTACAAACTTCTGGTTTATGTGGAACGTTTCTAATTCAGCTGTTAAAGTACGCCTTAAGCCTTCTGCAGTCAATTCAGAAATATCAATGTTTTTATGAATCTTTCAACCGGTTTAGTAATATCACAACAAATTGTGACATGCATGTAATACCTGTCGTTTCGTCGTCCTATACAGAAACGAAATTGCTCTCTATTTCTTTTCTAATCTCATTCATATGGACAAGATACGTTTCTCACTTCACACGATGTGAGCCAAGATATTTTATCAAACCACAAAATAATTCTTCTAAATATTGTGCATCTTGCTGAGTAAGCACCTTTAGCTTTTGATTAATAAGGTGCATTTTTTTTTTTTTGTTTTTTTTTTTTTTTGGTAACTTAACGGTTTTTAAGTGCAAGTAACAGACATGTGGAGAAAAGAGTTCATTAAAAATAAATGATTTAAGATTGAAATATAGGTATAACTGAAATGTTTTACAAAGATAGTAGTAATATTGGACAATATTTAAGCAAAGTGAAGAGAAAATGGATTTGAGCATAGGAACAAATAGTAATGATATAAGTCATAGCTAGTTATAATTAAGGAACTAAGAAATAAACTATTAATGTAAGAACGGAATTGTAAAGCATGAATTGTGCATTGCTTAGCAGAAATAAATAAGTTTTATAATAATTAGAACTGTGAAAGTCAACTTTTCACTGACCAACATTGAAGTAGCCACTCAATTTCAAACAAATTGTAAAAACAGCCTCTAATCAGTTATGCGTGCTGTCAGTAATCCCTCAGCATTTAGTTCCTAAGAAAAGAGAGAATACCGAGCACACGGGCTGTCTTCCTGCTGGCCCAAGAGAACGGGTAAATAAGCAGGAGAAAGTCTATCTTGGAGGAAGACAATGTAAGTCCTAGTAAATATGTTTACAGCGTAAAATTGTCCGGGCTGGCCCATGAGCTGCCCTCGTTAACGAATGACCCGCATGCTGCCGCTAGGAAGGAGAGGAAAGGCGTTTATTTTGAAAGATACTATTAAGAGCTAATCGGTTATACATCCTGTTTTCATTTTTTCCCTTTAAAAGTTAATTAATAGAAGAGAAAACAGAATTTTCCTAGGGGAAGCGGTCATCTGGCCCTTATTGACAGACCGCCTGTGAATGTATGGGTATGGGATGTTTTATTCTTCCTTATTCTGCCAATAATATCATTGAATACGAAAAGCATAACATACAGTTAGCCCTGTTGAAAAAAAAAATACATAAATATATTTAAATTTCTTAAAGAAACAATCTCTAAAACCAAATGATGAAATAAAATATTCAAAAATTAGAGCCTATGATTATACTGATTAATATGCATCTGACATTGAAGCAGAAATAACAGTTATATGGTCTAATGGTTTCACTCAATATAACAGAATTCCGA
The DNA here is from genome assembly GCA_030762175.1 of Metallyticus violacea. NCBI lineage: Eukaryota > Metazoa > Arthropoda > Insecta > Mantodea > Metallyticidae > Metallyticus > Metallyticus violacea. The sequence goes on along the minus strand of CM060835.1, from coordinate 107,674,625 downwards.
AATTTAAACTTTTACGTTTGCCTTTTCAACATTGACTTAGATTAACATGCATATGCTTTTATTTTGATCAAATCCCAAAATATGCCCAATTAACTCTTTAGAAGAAAGTATTGATATTTGTTATTTTACGAGTAAGAAGGAATATGCCAACGCAATAGAACGCAAAACATTCCCTAATATCACTAAAAGTGTGTTATCGGGTGGGTTGGCTTAAGCAGAAATGCTTGGGGCTTCTGTTGTAGAGGTCAGCGGCTTGAATTCCGCGGCCGAATAACCAACCTTAAGTTTTCAAAGATTTTCCTCAGTTCTATTTTCAGAAAGGGTAAATGCCGGGTTTATATTTCTTGCCACGGATTCACATTCCATTTCATCGTTTATGTTCATTCGTCTCTACGTGGTGGCTGAGGTCGTTAAGGTACGGACTCGTGAGCGGGAGGTCTGCGGTTCGAATTCCGCCAGGACCGTCCTTCCTGACTGGGGGTTTTTCCAGGTTTTCCTCAGTCTTCATAACTGGCAAATGCCGGGGAGGTACCTAAACTTAGGCCTGGAACGCTTCCTTCCTTTAAAAAAAAAATCCTTTCCCAATTTATCATTTCATCTCATGTATCATCATCAGTGTCCACATCCTGTGGTGCCTCAGTAGTAAAAACGGGCGTTAAACACTGCTAAAAAAAAAAATCTCTACGTGCGCGTCTGTATACCTCTGTGTTTTGTGATGCCCTAAACTTTGAACTGACAACTCTCTCAGGGAGTATGTGTGCTCCCCGACATGCAAATGACGCGGACATTGGCTTGGAAGTCCCAAGGGTTGTAGGTGTACCGGAGGAGGATAAAGTCAAAATAGAAGAAGAGTGTGTTAGTTCTAGGGCCTAAACTAGGAATGGAATGAGTAAAAGGACTAACAGGACGCACCAATTCTTGCTTTACTTACAGTAGAAATTTATTGTTAAAAATGTTGATTTCCAACTTGTATTTTCGTTCAATTATCATTCAAATAAAAGACAAAAAATGTATGTACTATACCCTTATTGATATGATATAAAATATAATATACGAAAGCTTAAATATAGCTTAATTCACAATAGGCAGAATAAAGTTAACAAATTATGAAATACTTCAAAGATAATAATTAAGTTAGGGGGTAGGAAAAATGTGCGCACTCTGTCTTTCCCATTAGCTGAGTAAAGAGTGTTGGTGCGCTCGTTGGATGACAGCAATATCAATAAAAATGCGGATTCTCTGTGTTGGCTGTAGCAAGGATGCGGTGTATAACGATTTTGTTTCAATCGTATTTTTGACATAATGTATTTACCAGATGAAGTAGTGTATTGGTATTTATGTGCTTATGTTTATGTGTGTGGGTGTGTGGATTTTTATTCAAAATGGTATCCTAATTTAAGAGCATTTAAGCGAACATCCTGCTTTCTTTGTTTTCGGCTGCAAATTAACAACAAAATTTAAACAAGATCCTGAACAAAGTTATTTTCGCATCCTGATCATTGATAATCCATCGATTTACTTCATTTACATAAAAGTATAAATATGTTCCTATAAACTGGCTCTTAGAACTAAGAGTATAAATATGGATCGACATTGACATCATTTGTTAACCAGATGCGAATGCTAGCAAAGGATACGATCAAACATAATAAGCTAAAGGTTACTGTTCAGGCACCAAGAAATTTTATTTTATGCTCCCATTCAAAAAGTGTATAAAATGCTGCTACAAGTCGAGTGAGTTGTGTTGAACAAATTATAGTTATTGGAAAATTGTAATGTGAGCCATTTTTCGAGTATTTTATAGTGTACCCGAATTTGATGTTCTAGCATCAGAAATTCGCCGCTTCGTAGAACATGAATCAGAAATAATTGCAAAATTCATAGTACGTTATGTGAAGTGTAGACTATTGTTTTACGCGAGACACGGCTGAGGAAGAAGTTAAGGCATCGCAGACAACAAAATCACATCGTAAAGTCCGCAAAGTAGCATATAAAAAATTGAGTGTTTGGTATCTTTAGCGAAACTAGAGCCACCTAGTGCCAGTCCAATATAACTACAGGAGTGATAACATTTTCTCTTTCTACCCGCCTATATAAAACTTTATGAGCATGTACCTAAGACACAAGTGTCATGTCAATAAGTTCATCCTCCTGGAACAAATTTAAACAAAATTTCTGGTCTATAGAAAAAAGGGGAATCTAAAGCCCAAATCTTTACGATAAGAACTCTAACCATAAACGATATCAACTATCGCATTGCATAAAGCGTCTTCTGTAGTTGGAGAGACGTACTTTTTCCTCCTGAGTAGCATACAGCCGATAATGCAGCTCTTCATCTTACCAGGTCGGTAATAATTTTGCGCCTTAGTTTACTACCTTCATTCTCACAATGTAAAAGCTTAAGTTTTCTGTCAAATAGAATAACTAACAAGACCAAAGACATAAAATACGAAATGCATAATCGTATACAACAGTGATTTTATTTTCAATTTTGTGCTGTTAAAATAATGAAGCAAAACTGTAAAACTTCAAAATTGTACAAACTTTCGTCAGCTATTTATTTCTATATATTCATAGCATTGTTATAGAGGCATTAAAAGAATACCAAAACTGTAAAATTTCAATATTTAAATATCTAAAATTGATACTTTGTTCAGTATGATTTCAGAATAAACAGTGCACCATTTATTTTACTAGACTGGTCAATAATTGTGTTGCAATAAGCGAGAAGATAAGATAAGCATTTAAACTACGAGAATAAAGTAAGAAGCTAACTGGCCCTGGTAAAAAAGAAAAACTGTAACAGAGCTTATTTATTTTAAATCCCAGAAAAGAATGACACATATAAAAATAAATTAGTTTATATTTTATAACTTATAATCCAATGAAAGAAGTAGAAGCAATGTTTAAACAGGAGGAAATACAACTGGAAACTTTGGAGGGATTAAGAACTGTCATAAAACAAGAATGATTTAATACCAACATTTATTTAAAAGTGTCCAAAAATAATTTAATGTTTACTCGGCAATTTGCTAACAATTAAGGGAAAAACCACACAAAAACTTCAATCAGGTTGATCCCAGTACCACCCTAAAAAAATTAAAAATGTATTAATTACTTAATAAAAACTTAAACAGAAACAAGCTAACATTCCAAAATTCGTAATACAATTAGATAAATAATTTTGAACAATGAAAACACTAAATGCAAATACAATTGTCTATTTCATTTATTAATTGCTCCAAGCGCAGAAGAACTTTCATAGTTCCCGTAAATTTTCAAAAAACAACTAATATGGCAAGTTATACATATTTAAAAATCCAAAGCTGTCTCCTTGATGTCATTTCTCGGTACACAGATATATTCTCACGATTTTTCAATTTGAAAAATTGATGACTAGTTGTTAAAAATTGTGAAGATCTTTACTTTCACCGCATCTTTATGAATAGAGCAGCTTCTTGATGGCTTCTGAAAGCCGGCGACCTATTTCATTCTGGGAAGTAAAGACTTTGAAACTTTTACAGCTTCTTCTACGTCTCCCGAGATATACTTTAATCGACCACCAACGTCGCTTGCACCTATTATATTACATTCTATGGGCTTCTGCTCTGTAATCATAGCATCTTTCTGCAATCTGTATTGTCAATAATGAGCAAGTGTTTAATAATATAACAGCTGACATAATCACTAGCTTCAGCTTCTGGAAAACTCACACGAAAGATGATACCATTCCATGCAGAAATATGACACAGTATTTATGAACTGCCACTCCCAAATTTAATTAGCGTGATTATAGTAAGTAATTTTACGTAACTTCCTTATTTTAAGCATGAGTGTAGTTTCATTCTTCAAAAATTCTTCGCGAATTTTGAATTTCCGCGGGCTACGTATATTCGATTTTCGATTGTTTGGTAGCGTTATGTTGGTACTCATGTCCCTCACTTATGTTGACAAGCTTGGCCATCATAAATGTTCAGTTAATTGTTGACAGCTATTTTGCTTGGACGTGTTTTGACTCGTCTTCGATTTTTGCCTATTCCAAAAAATGGAACAAAGAATCTGTATCAAATTTTGTGTGAAAAACAAAATTAAGTGCGCCGATGCATCCCGAATGTTGACTGTGGCATTTAGTGAAGTTACCTTGGACCAAAGCAACGTTTATCGGTGGTACAAAATGTTCTCAGAGGGTCGAGAAGATGTGAACGACGAAGAGTGTCCCAGACGCCCGAGATCGTCAACAACAGACGAAAACCATTGAAGAAGTGAAGAAAATAGTATTGGCCAATCGTCGAATCACTGTTAGAGAAGTTGCTGAGGACCTAAACATTTCGATTGGCTCGTACCATTCGATTTTTACAAATGATTTGGGCATGAGACGGGTCGCCGCAAAATTCGTACCAAAGTTGCTCAATTTCGACCAAAAACACCTTCGCATGAACGTTGCTAAGGACCTGTTGAACTCTGTCCGCGACGACCCAAATTTGCTCCAGAGGGTCATAACTAGTGACGAATCATGGGTTTATGGTTATGACGTGGAAACTAAAACTCAATCATCCCAATGGATGCTGCCACACGAGGCCAGACCGTAAAAAGCGCGCTAAGTTCGGTCGAATGTGAAGATTTTGCTTGCAGTTTTTTTCGATTGCAGGGGCGTGGTGTATCATGAGTTCTTGCCACAGATTAGAACGGTCAATAAGGAATATTACCTGCAAGTTATGCGCAATTTGCGCGAAAGCAATTCGCCAGAAACGCCCGGATTTGGGGAAGAACAAAAATTGACTTTTACGCCATGATAACGCCCCTGCTCATACATCGTTGCTTGTGCGCGAATTTTTGGGCAAAAAACATTGAACTTATGAAGCCGCAGCCACCGTACTGCCCAGACCTAGCCCCCTGTGACCCCCCCTTTTTTTTTTTTTTTTCCAAAACTGAAGAGGCCCATGAAAGGACGACGCTACGCCACGATTGAGGAGATAACGACGACATCGAAGGAGGAGCTGAACAAGATCACAAAAAACGATTTTTAAAGTGCTTCGAGGATTGGAATAAAACGTTGGCACAAGTGTATAATATATGGTGGGGATTACTTTGAAAGAGACAAAATAGATATTCATGAATAAATAAATACTTTTTGAAAAAACACAAAATTCGCGATACTTTTTGAACAGACCTCGTATGTCCTGCACAAATGTTTAATTATTTGTTTGCGATGTTGCAAGAATGCAAAGCTACTCCGGCCGTAAAATCTGACCTGGGAATTTCTATTGCCTATTGTAACAATATTTGTAACGATAACTCAAGCAAACGGATATTTTCTGGAGAAATTTCGAAAGGAAAATCCTTGAGTAAGTTTTTTTATTTGTATACTGTTAAGGAATTGCAAAGCAAGGAAGACGTAATAAAAATATGACGGTTACGGGATGAAAAGAGAAGAGAATAATCTGGAAGAGAGATCCTAACGGTTCCATCTAGTATGTAAGAGATGTAGGTGACATGCAAGTGGTCACCTACGTCATCTGACCAATTAAATAGCAGAAAAAAATCGGAGGAAACAGATTACCCAATAAAAATGCGAAGATGGGAGAAATTTTTCTAGATTTTTCTAAAAACATATTTGAAAGAACAAAGAGACCGGCAGACTGCCGTATTTATTTAGTCTTGCCATTTTGCGGCCGAGGGACACTCTCCGTTTAGTTCGCTTGGTTGGAAGAAAAGACATACTCCGTTCAACTCTTAAGTCAGTATGGAAGAGTAGGCAATAGCAGTTCAATTATCTGTTTTAGTTTAGTTCATTAGTAGAGTATCGTTTGAGAAAAACTATCAGTGAAGAGTGGGTAGCTGTGTCTCAGAATTAGTTCAATTTATGGAGGGTTCAAGAGCAGAGTTTTAGAGGTATTAAAGTGCGTTAACGTCAGAGTGATCGCCACAGTTATAGCGAAAGTGACACATTCTCCAGGAAATAACGATAGTACTTTTTATATGGAATAGTTTACGGACAATAAATTGTGTTTTCTCTTCTACAACGAGAAATCTTATCAATATCCATATACTCCTTCCCTACGGTCACAGGGTCATATAAGTATCCAGCAGCAGAGTCTCCATAGCCCTGTCAAAATGTCAGCGGAAACCAATCGTCGGAGAGAAATCAATAACATTACCCCAGAGAATCCAAAACAATGAAATGAAATGCTTCCAAAAACTTTCCTTCCACTCTACATATTTAATCAATCCCCTTCTTATTTAAAACCGCTGCGAAACAGAAGAATCAGTTATTAATTAAATAATCAGGTTTGTCTTCCATAAAACTCTCCAAGGGTGATAGCAATTGTCCATCATCTTCGCAGCTTTTTATCCAAGATTGGGAAAAACATAGACCTTCAAAATACAAGTACTGAACTAAACAGAGCGCATGTAGGATTATATTGTTACCCCCAAACTATGGGATTAATGAAAACCGGTTTGCCAGCTCATCCTGATTAACAGATCTAAAATTAAAATAAGAAAATCCTTTGTTCTGCAGCTCCTTCCACAGATTGTTACAATCCATCCATCCTGGCAGGATGATCACGTTCGAACCAAGCAGGGCATCAAAGTACAGAGAAGCGTATAAATTAGGTTCACAACGGAGTATTTCTTTGTCTGGAGAAAAAGCGTTGTCGCTTCTAATTGAAGCATCATCAACAAAATCTCAATACAACTTGATTAGATCCACAATCAAAAATCTGGCAAACAGAATAGCTTTGAAAAAAAAAAACGCTTGCTACTCTGCTACTAATGCAATTGCTGAATGTAAATTTCAGCCATTGCTAGTCCATACCTCTAGTTAAATACTGAAGTCCAAGAAGATATAATAAATTCACTAAAAAAATGAAAAAGAAAAGGTAAACTTTAGATAGTGGAGATAGATGGCATACGAAAAGGGGCCAGATTGGAAAGAAAAAGAAATTAAGAGGTTAGATAGGTTATGGATATGGAGCAATTAGTTGTAGAAAGAATCCATAAGCGGGCTCTATAATGGTATGGTGACATTAGGAGAATGGGGGACGAACAATGGCTCAGAATTATTATCAGGAAGGAGAAAACGCGGTCTTCCAAGACTAACATGGATAGCAGGAATCAAAGTGACAATGATTGATTGTTTGATTTGTTTATTTAAGGAAGGTCTTTAACATCTCAGGTCATCAGCGTCCCATTCAAATCAGAGCGTGAAACGGCCGAAAAGTTTTGCTCAGAAGCCTCTTTTTTCAGGCTTGAGGTTCTTTATCGTGCTGTAAATGTACGACACGTAACCCACGGCTTTACTTCCCTTTCGAAGGAAGCCATACTTTCGATTTTTACGCCCGAAAAAATCCATCGTTCCTGGCCGGGATCGAACCCGCGATTTTGGGTTTAGGAGGCAAATATGGTAACCACTACACCGCCAGGAACGACAAATTAACAATGAAAAACTACAACATACAAGAGGAAGAAGATCGTGAGAGTTGAAGATTGGGGACAAAGGGTACCCACTGAAAAGTGGAACAACGCTCAAAAAGGAATTAAAAAAGAGGGGAAGGGAAAGAAAGGAAGAAAAAATGGGGAAGAAACGGGAAAAAAACTTCAAACTTATTTTGAAATGGAGCTGTGGTGGAAGTTCTTGCCACTAAAGATATAACTGAATTTCTCTGAAAAAGACACAAGAGATGCAGGTATTTTTATAACATCGTTTTGCCACTTCAGGTAATGTCAAATAATAATAAAGCTGTATAGCAGAATCTCGTTAATTATCATCCGCATTTTGTAGACCAGTTATATATCTACTAATATTATACTGACAGAAATGGAACATGTAGAAAAACAAGTTCGAGATTTGCACGTTTTCTTTATAATTAATGAAGATGAACATAGTTTAATATTACAACATGAATGATACCAAACAATGGTAGACAGGAAAAGCTTCAATGCTGCCACAGCCACAAAATCTGCTCAAAAATACTACCTGAATGATGCGACATCGAAATATTTTAACAAGAACAATAATATATATATATATATATATATATATATATATATATATATATATATATAAAGTGCTTGCAATAGAAGTAGGTGTCTCATACAGATTTGACCTATCTATCCTGCTTGAGTGGATACGCTTATTTGAATGCTGTCTACATCTGTCAGAAACGAATAAATGTCAAACTTGGAGCAGGAAAAGAGAAATGTTCAACAGAAACAAAGAAAGATTCAGCAAGGGTTGTTCAATAAAATATGGCTCTCAGTACAGATATTCCAAAATATAGCCATAGACGTAGCAATGATGGCAGCACTGCACGTAGATTTTGTGAAAATTCTGCAATATTTTCAAATATTATATGAGTGCAGAAATAAATTATTTCAATATTTCGAGTTATTTACGAAAAATTTTCCGTAACATAAGTAACATAATTCATTTTCAAAATTACATAACTGAAACAACTACAAATGTGCACATAAGTGTCCATTAGTATTATTATATTTATGTAATGAGGTGTTTTATTGTCATCATAATATAATCTCGCAAATTATTTATTTTAATGCTTCGATAAGTTGTTGTTACTGGCTAGCAACTTGGTAGTTGTTTATGACTTGAATGCCTAAGCACTTGGTCACCAACTTTTAACTTGGGGGACAATCCTATTCTTTATTTAATTATTTATTTATTTATTTATAAACCTATTCTTTCTTTCTTTATTTTTATATTTATGTGCATATACGAGGGCTACCTTTTATGTCTTTACAAAACTAAGAAAGAAAAAATATTTGAAACAAGCTGTTATATTGCTTTTCAAAATATTTGCTTTTAAGATGTATACACTTTGGCATACGCAACCAATTCTCCATACATTTTTTCCTCTCTGAAGTTGATATGTGAAAAACGCAGTTTTTTAAGACTTCAAAAGCTTTAAGGTGATGAAAATCGTTGTCCATGCATTTTTTGTTTAACATTCGGAAATAACTGTTCTTCGACCCTCAAAAGGAACGGTTGCGACATGTAGAACCGAACCGAAGAAACAAACGATCATTTTCTTGGAAAAGTTGAAGGAAGCGATTCTATGCACTGCTGTTGTAGGTCTTTACTAAAATCTTAAAAAATCATCCAAGAAAATCTTCACGTGGAATTTCCATTTTTTCGCAAATTGCTTTGTTTGAACACTTGCTGTGAACAAACTTACTCGATCAATTTTCTATCATTCAACTATTTTCACAATAACAAATGTCAATTGTTGTGAAAACAGTAATGACATATCTCAATAGCGCCACCTAGTGGTCGTTTATAAAAACTTAAAGGTAGCCTTTAAGTGTTGTAGCCTTGAAGTGCTTGAAAATGGTTATTTGACACAACAACCTCACTGCTTGCATTAGCTATCTAAGTGCATTTACTCAATTTTCCATACTTTTTATGTTACGTTAATCAGTGTTTAGTTTTTTGTAAATTAAAAATAATGTACAAATATCTACAGTTTTTGGCCATGAAATAAAGAAAATGACGATGCGCAAATCACATGCCGCCTTGTAGTGCTGAGCTCTGCCAATAACGCAGGACGCCGCGGCCGGCCTTGGCCCTCGATGGACTGGAGCTCTAGTATGAATGAATTACAATGAAATCATAGCTGTGTTCAGGAATTAGCGATTGAAACAAATACCTAGCACGATTAAATAATTTCTCAAATTATTTTTCAAATATTATAATTTGTTACTGTTTTATTTCTATCTTTTCCTTAAAATCAAAGACAATGACCTCTGTAATTGGCATCATAGTTGTGCTACTGCCATAGCAAGCTTTGTTTGGAGCCCAGAGTGGTTAGCATTACGTTACTTTCGGGGGTTCTCCCACAGCGACTGAGTTTTCAGCACTGCTTGCGCCTGTGACGTCATGTCATTGTGGAAACTTGCTTAGGAATGCGTCGCGTTCATCTGTTCTCAGTGGAAAGCGCTGTGATTCAACCTTCGTCTTCTTGGCACCTGCTCACCTCTGTCAACCGTTTATTTTGAGGATCCTTACTATTTCTAATTATTTGCCTATTAATTATGTGTATATTTTAGTTTGAATTGCTTTTAAATGCGATAAATAATTACGTCATTTGTTTTTACTTATTAGGTGGGGGATAGGCTTTTACTGTTCTAGTGATGTTACTTTAGGTTAGTAAATGTGCCGCATTTCAATGCCCCCGTTTATTGGAAAATATTATTTTAATTAGTTAGGTGTCTGAATAGTCAACTAGCGATTGATGGTATCCTTGTGCAAAATTCCATCAAAATTCGATTGTTTGGGCGGTCAGCTTGAACTATTGCAAAAGTTATCGTATTGGTTTGTTCTTGAGTAATTCTTTTATTGCTCTCTATCACTGTCCTTGTATTAATTGAATTAAAGCCCTTTGGGTTATAGGAAGTATCCATGTAGAGTGGACTACTGCTATAAACAGCCTAAACATTTTCTGATGGGGTTAAAGATTGGAAGGACGTGCATGTATCGCAGCAAATTACGAATTCTTTTTCAAGATTAAAATATTCAAATTTGAGGCATGTTGAATAAGATAAGTGTAGGTCGAAAAAAGACTTCAACTTCAACTAAGATCAATGGGTTATTTTTAAAGAATCCCATTCTAGCTAGTAAACTCACCAGCATTCTCATGTAGACATTATACATTTAATGGATCGTTTCATAGCCAGGGTTTCGTGACAAAACCTTTAGATTTCTCATGCATTTGAGAAGCATGCATTCTGGTTTATTTTTGGCAGCCGAAACCAATTATTGATGCACGCAAAGACAAGCTCCTGACTTCTGCAGAGTGGTGCCTGCTAAAATTGTTAAATTTTCATCGATATCTAATCTGCCGTCAGTTGCTTCTCTTTTAGTAAAATGTTTATCTTCTTGATGCACCACACTCTTCAAATGTATGCACTGTTTCAAAGTTCTTGACATAATACCTCGCTGCATTCAACAATATCTCTTAAAATATTACTACTATAGATGCTTGGGGTAAGAAAGGGCTAGCAACTTTTCTTTAAATACTCTAATTCTAGAGGGGACAAGAAATGTAACATTTAAATCAATTTATTTACTCTTTGGAAATATTTTTGTTACTTCATCTTCAACCATATGCAAACCATGGATAAGTTAAATGTATAATATAAGGATCAAATAGCCTCTTATGTCAAAATTATCCACTGGTGTTCAACGTCATTCGGATATAAAATTTCGGAACTAAATTTCCAAAATATATAATAATATTTCTACAGTTTGTTTTTGCAATTTCTTCGGAACACAAAAGCTTAACTTTTATTGTCTCATTTTTCCAATTATTTAATTGATTTTATGTTGCCAAAGTGAATCTAAGTTTCATCGACTGAAATTGAAATGTACTTCGGTTTTTTTTCTTTTCTTTTTAAGTGCTTACTAATATTTAATATTGCACATATAGTATTATTTACTTACTTTTTCTGCACCAAATAGGAGCTAAAGTGTTATTTGAAGAATAAAAAAGTATTAATGATCTATTAATTATTTAAGTGTGTGTTGAAACGAAATTGAAGGGTAGCATTGAATTTTCATTCCATCAATTATTCCATAATTACCAAAATTTTACTTCCCCTCCTTTCATGTGAAATAAGGTGGGGAAATTATTTCGTTCCAGATAATTCTTGCGTGATATCGGCTTTGTTTACAACACTTTTATAAGATCGGATTCCGCACAACATTCCAAAGAATTCCAGTGCTTGTAAATGTGTAACACATGTCATAGTAAAATTTATTGTGTTTCCCAGAATTGGAAGGTTGGGTTAATAATTCTGATAGTGTTTAACATTTCCTTTGTGTAGAACAGTTTTACACGCTGCAAAGCAAACCTGAAGAAATAAACCATATGCAATTGTCAAATCAAAAGCTATACAAAATCCCCTGTTTATTTAAAGGTATTAACCCTTCAATAGCTATTCCATGTGTGCAACAGAAGCAATTAAAGACTTACTTCTTCTGTATGGAAATCTATCATTAAGTAAAATAACAACTAATGCAAATAAATGTACATGTAAATAAAATAAGAACGTTTCATTCTCATACCAGAATAAATAAATATTAGCTATATAATAAAATTATGTGCAAACTAATAGTAGCAATTTTATAAACTAAAATACCGGGAAGTTTCTTTAAGAAAAAGGTTTATTTGACATTTGTAATTCGTTAATCATTCCAGTTTCTTTCTAAAATTCTGTCTTGATAGACAAAGTATAGGGCAGTGCGCATTGATAAAAAAATTTAATATAAATAAAAAATTAGAATCATTGCTTACCAATGCCAGCCTTTATATTACATTCAATAGTTTACTTACTGCTTTGTTGCGAAAGGGAATATTATTATACGAACATCTCCATCTAAATTGAAACAAGGAATTTCCCTATCCATTGGCGATGCTAATCCCCCTTTCTGAGTTTAAAGTTTGGTATCTTTACGCAGTTGCACATTTCACCTCAAAGAAAATCTGAGTTTGCGTGACTTCCAACAAACAACTCAATTGAGTGTAGAATGCACAGATTGTTGATAAAAATACATCGCTACACATTATTGGCACCATACTTGTACAGTTCCTGAACTCCTAATAAAACATATTTACAGAACTGGAAGATCCACCAGCCATTTCCATGTAAAAATGGTTGCCAGTTGTTGTTCAAAGTTAAAAAAATTAAAAAGTTAATTAATTAATTAAATGATGATGTTCTATAAAGTGATTATTTTATATATTTTAAAACTTCATGTTTTAACAAAATGCTAATTATAAAACTTTTAAAAAACAAGATATAAAAATATATAAATTGGAATAAAAAAGGAAAGAGCAAAACAAAATGTCCTCAGAATGGTCATTTTTCGCGATTCGTGTACACGTCAATATGTACATTGAAATGAAAGGCGTTTTTCTCAACCTCTGATGTCTAGTAATGGAACGAAAATCTGTTGTCCTAATATTTTATTTGGCTCAGTAGTTTGTTTATGATGAGGAAAAATACTTGAAATGGCGTTCAGTTTCATAGGAGGATGATAATGAAAACTATTTTTCCAATAATATATTCACTTGCTAAGAGAACTAAATAATCAATTTTACGATTGCTTGTTGCATACCGTCTATCTACAGGTTTACCGCGTGTACTAAAGACAACCTCATGCGTGTCTACAGACTGAATCACGAAAGTGTTAGGAAAATATGCTGGGCGTAGGTCGGTTATCTGACATTCGCCTTGACCTCCAAGTCTCGGCACGTGGAAGCGCTACTTCATAGAGGAAAAAATTCGAAACGCCAGTTTCTGAACAAGCTAATTTGTGGTTTTGAATTTTTTTTACCAAGTATCAAAGTTTAAATTTTAAGCTCACCTGTTACGTGCACCGTTGAAGTAAAAATGTAAATAACAATTTATTTATTTTTTTATCGACTTATGTTCAGAATAGGCGTAAAATGATTTGATGACGACAACGGAGCAATTGGCATTATGAGAGTAATTGTAGAACAATTTTCTTGACACCACCTGCGTTGTTCACTAACTTTACTGCCTCCGATCGACATAAGAGTTATTATTCGAATAAATTGGCAATTTAAATAATATATTCGCAACATTTAGTTTCTCAAGAAACTCCTTGGGCTCTGATATTTTCTATTTATATTAACAAATAATATATTTTTTGTCTTTATTAACTTGATTAAGTTCTATTTACAGGGTGATTCGTTTGAGATGTCAGAAAAATAGAACTTTATAACACAGAAGTATATATTTCGGAGCAGCTTGCTGTAATATATGCAGAAAGGATGTAAGTTTCAAGTGGATGGTTGCCATCTCAGCGCTAGCGTGCATGATAGACAAAATGGAGTCACGCCGCAGTAGCGCGCTAAGTGTGTTGAATGTAAGATTTATGGGGTGTTTAAGGACCCAGCGAGCTTATAGACGAGAATAAAGTCATTATTCCCCTTTACATCGAGATATTGTTAAGTGGTACAACATGTTACTGGCCAACGGCCTGACTGCCTCACACAGGCGAAAGCGCACATGATTGCAACAAAGAGCAGCCATTCGACAAGCTATGCCTCAAAGCCCACGAAAGCGCTTACCCTTAAAGCGTGCAAATTTCTGGAGCTCCAGTCCCCAGCGACAGTGGCGAGAGCCGAACCCCTCGATGCCGAACGGTAGTGGAAGGAGCGGGACCCAGAGCAGCTACCAATGTGAAAAGGGCATCCGCTTGTAACAATGTAAATGTTGAATGTATTTTTTCTTTGTCAAACAACGTAGCGTTGTCCTCCGTAACTTTCTGACTGCAATTTGTTGCTCCTTATTACAAAACTGAGTTTTTCACTTTTTATCATGTGTTGCCTTATTGGAGTTCGCAATTAATTTATATACATACTCACTAACCTTAACGCTACGATCTTACGGCCTGCGCTAGCATCCTTTTCTTAAATACAAATTGATAACAGATGTGTGCTACTAAGTAAGTGGGTAAATCATTTTAATGGTGACAAATCTCCTTTGACTGCAGCAGAAAAAAACCATAAAATATAAATTTATAGCGAATTGTCTCCTTTAACTCTAGCAGGGAAAAAAAATGCTGCAGGACATTATGATTCGAACTACCTTCACATTAGCAGTTCAACGCTCTTACCTTCTGGGCTAAAAGGTTGTTACTTTAAAATCGTAATTATCTATATTTGTGGAAAAATCACTACCTTAGGCTACTCCGTTGCCGCTTGGGACTGGCTCGGAACTGGCGCTCCAGGGCTCTGTTTTACAAAAGTATGATCTAATACATTACAAGTGTACGGACTGGTAACTTTAAATTATGTTCCACAAAGATTTCTGCTACACTTGTACTTTATAACGCCATTCTTATAAATATACAAGATTTTTAGTAGTTCTGTTCCACCAAATGAATGAACAGTGTTTAACGCCCGTTTTTGCTAGAGGCACCACAGACGATGGACTCTGATGATACATGAGATGAAATGATATATTGGGAAAGGATTTTTTTTAAGCAATGAAAAGTTCCAGGCATAAGTTTAGGATACCTCCCCGGCATTTGCCATTTATGAGGACTGAGGAAAACCTCAGTCAGGGAGGACGGTCCTGGCGGTATTCGCACCCAGCCTCCCGCTCACGAGTCCGCGCCTTAACGACCTCGGCCACCCGTGGCGGTCTCTGTTCCACCAAAGTAGTATCGCGCACTGGTAATTTGTATAAATTTCGCTGTAAGTGTAAAAACATTGGTAACTTCAAATGCTGGAAAAAAATGTATTATCTTTTTTAATGATTTTGGGAGCCAGTTGACCCAAATGTGCTAAGTATTAGCGAAAGTGATGATAATAATTGAGTAGGAATATGTATAAAGAAAGAATAAATAAGTATTTGTATATAATGACAAAGTTAGGTTAATTGCAAATAAAGTACGGCTTATAATTCATATTGGCGTTTCCTGTTCCAAATTCATGTTTTAGACCAGCATCTTAGTTAATGTATTTTTATGGCTCTTACTACATGCCACGAAAATATTTTTTTTTTTTCATTGTTCATTCTCTTTTTAAATAATCTCTTTTGGTACAATGTTCTCGGCTGTTTGCTTATGAGATGTGACTGTCAAGCAATAGAAACAAATGAATAAATATAAAGGATCAAATGAATTAATAAAATAAATGACAATCGGGAAGCTCGATTCTTCTCCCATCTCTCGACGGCTGAAATTGATGATCCTAAATGTGGCCGTATGGAACCGCCTTCTCAAAGTGGATTATTACGCTTGAATATTGATAAATACATAATAAAGTATTTAAATTCTCATCATGTCTGAGGAAAAAAAAAAAACAAGGCCCATTTTGCAGAAATGACAATGATCCGCTCTGTGCATTAAAATCCCTAAAAAGTGAACATAACCTACTTCAAGGTATGGCGAAGTATCGCAAACATCTCTCTCTTGCTCTTATATGACGTCACTTGTAACTTTTTACAGATTTTATATTTTTTTTATTTTGATAATTTCACTCCGTAATCCGGCTGTGATTGGTTCAAATTTCAAAATTTTATTTCTTTTCAATGGTCAATTTTAAGATGAGGTCACATGAGCGAATTAGTCAATATAATTTAATTTGGCTGTCACGTTCAAGTAACTAAATAAGCTACCTTAAAATATATTCTTTTTTTTTTATTTATATTTCCTTTGCATGCTCCATGACAGTTTGAGCGAGCAAGATTTGGTTCAATTTTAACATAAGTAACCTGGAAAGTGTAGGGTATTAATGTTGAAACTTAAATTCCAAGTTTGACTTTCCGTGGGGATGAAAGGATATGAACATCCCAGTAAATATTTTCCTGAACATTAACATGTTCAAAGAGCACAGTATCTCAGCCTCGGGTCTCTCGCAGTCCCTCCTATCCCGCACGCCATAGACTGCTTGTGAAAGGCAAAAGTCATAAAGGAAATAAACGATTCTATATATTTAGAGGAATGCTAGTTTTAAGATTTTAAGAAATATGTTTGCTCTTGCGTTCCTACTGAGAGTTAACAGATAAAATACTCGTATTTATCTTCAAGCTAACGTTAGAAGAGGGAACGTTTTTGTAGCGAAACATAGGCTTGCCCAGATCTGTGTTATCTGGTCGCAGACATTGTAAGCACGCTTTCAACAGAGATCATGGATACCGGCACTTTCACATAGTCACTAAAAGTGCACTCGTGAGTTTGAATGTAGATATATGTGTGCTATTGCAAATTCAGCAGAATCCAAAACGCTTCTTTTCCATTAATGTGACTAAATAAGAATTGAAGAAGGATGTGTGTGAGTGGGTGGGGACGGTTCAATATGTGGGGGTTTTGTATCAATTCCCCACCTTGGGCGCCATTTTGGGGCCGTATGGGAAATGCGGTCTTCACTCGTGAGATAATGAGTAGCAATAAGGGATTATTTAATTTCTTGGTTGGATGCCCCTTTGCTTCAGGATTAGGAATATTGTAATCAGGGGACTTTTGGAATTTTGTGATTCGTTTGAGTCAGAGGGAAGGGTAGGCTATGTAGCAGGCTACACGGTAAGTTCTCAGTTTACACCATTTGTTCGTTGTTATTACATGAATATCGGACTGTTCGTATTGGCTTGGAAATATTTCGAAGATCTCAGTTGACATTCTAGATAATGTTTATTGGTTCACAATTGCCGACCACTTTAACTGACTAATGACTATTCCGTTTCTACAGACTTCGCGCACTCTCATTCAGATTATCTATTCTTACGCCCAATTATCCCAACTTGCATTTACTATTCCTTCCTCTTACCCTCCGATTCCAACCACCGACTCCTCACAACTCATATCCTCGACTGCTCACTCATCACTCCTCATCTTACTCTTTACCTTATACTAGACGTACAGTTTGTTGTATTGTTCAGAACCTCGCCCGCGAAAAAGAGATCCTCAATATTATTGGACTCGGTTCGATTCTAATTGCTTTATTGGTCCTTCCTTGATATCTATAATTATACAGGCTCGCTCCGATTCGTTAAATTTTGGAAGATTCCTATTGATTAAGCTGTACTAATTTCCTAAAATAAATCTTCTCACGCTGTAATAATTCCAAAAACGGACATTCCTGCCATAAATATTCGGAAACTTTTCTGATCTGACATCCCGTCACTTTTCTACCCGTTCAGATTACCCCAATGAAATCACGATAGACCACATCTCGGCCATAAATAAGAAGCATTTATGTCAGAAATATGTCGACGTGTCTAAATTACTGTTGAAAGGGCTATAAAACATATGATGTCAGCTAAGGTTGAATGTTCATTTTTCGAGGGAATTCTTCCCTTATTGTCATTATGCACCGCTACCGTTATTTAGTGAAATAATACTTCTCTCTGCGTTAGTTAAAAAGTCACATACTGTGTCTCGGGTCCGCATATTGTTAAATTATTTCAAAAGAAACGAGTTCGTCCCAGGACAAAGACTACCTTCTTCCCTGGTCAAACAGTTGAAAATTCCAATGGGGCAATTTTCAATACGGCACATTCCATAGTTTAACGAGCAGTCCGGTATTGTAATCCGTACTTTCATGCAAATACATAAATACTTAAATATTTAGCACAGGTACTATCTAATTGAATACAAATTACATACATGCATCAGATCATATTTACATTAATTACTAACATCGATCATAACCGTATTAATTTTTAATTAAATGTGGACTTTATTTCGGCTACAGAATCGTACTTATTCTATGCTTTAGAATAAATTGTGTTAAGTATATTCTGTTTATTTATACGAGGAGTTGTCTTTTTTCTACCTCCGATGGGACATGAGATCGAAACCATAGTGAATAGCAAAATGAAGATTGAGACAGTTGTCTACTGGTGCACCAAGTTTCCAACACCCTCTGCAAAGAAACGTTGCCGCCTTTTTGTTGAACCAGATCTGAACGGTGTCCAGAAGTTCCCCATTAGAAAGCAAGCTTCAAAGTAGGGAAAAGGTGAAAATCACTCGGCGCCAAGTCTGGACTGGAGGGTGATAAAACACTTCCCATTTGAATCTTGCACAAAGTTCTTGGGTTGGCGCGGCATAATGATGTCGGGCAATCAAACAAGTTAATGCCTGAAGACATTATGCCTCTTCATTTGTTTTATATGGCTGTTCATAGTCTTCGTAATGTTCCACAGTATGCATCCAAATGATTATGATTCCTGGCTTCATAAAGTAAACGTGCCTTGCTGATCCCAAAACACTGCAACCATCAGCTTCTCCTGGCTGAATGTGTATTTAAACTTGCTGTATTATTTGGGGATGGTGTGCACCCACTGTTGTGACTGATGTTTGGGTTCTTCATTGTAAACAAATCCACTGTCACGATTGTTCTCCGTCGTCCTTGTAATGCAACAAAAACACCAAGGTTATGCTACTGCAACTTCTTGTGGTGTCAATCAGTTTCTTGGTTACTCATCGTGTATACAATCCTAGTTGATCTAGTACAATGTTGAACAGAATTGATCTTAAACCTCCCGGAAATTCTTTCGACAGTTCAGAAACCGTGAATGGACGCCTATCACAAAGCCCTTGTGCTACTCATGGCACAGATTTCCATCCCTGCCCTTCTTCCCCATGAACGTCCACATCCTGCAAGTATCCTGGCATCACTATTGCATTATGCCGTAACTCATAACGTTATGACCATACACACAGCTCCATGAATTTCGGCTGCATTGTGGCCTTCTTCCTGTAGATACGGAATAACACTATGCAATTCGCACTTGGCAGGAGAGCTGATTGTAGCGGACAGTTTTACGCGCCCGTAGCCACGCTTCAACTGATGAGTTGGACTTGGCGTGGTGGTAATGGTGGGGGAAAACTCATTAGTCAATTATGCTGCGTGGCGCCCCGTCTGCTATTTCTTCATGGACCACCTGGAGATGCCATCAGAGGTTGAAACAAAATAACCCTCGTATATTCCTCGATGTTGGCAGTTCTCCTTGATTGTTTAAGTAATTTTGATAATACTTTAGATGATGATAAAAAAATATTCACGTGCTCGTGGAAACCAAATCTCTACAAGTTTCTCAAATTTAGTCCTATGGATTGAGAAAAATCTCAAAGCTTCATTCGCATAATGTTTTCTAACATGCACACCCAGCATTTTTTTTTTTTTTCAGTTGACTTCAGAATGTCACTTACTGACTATTGCAAAATCGTCTATTTCGACAGAATCGCGATATTTTTAACGCACAATTTCACGCGACTTATAATATATCCTGCAACTTTCTTTCAGACAGCATATGCATAGTCTGGCTCCTAAGTATATTAATAAAGCTTTAAGACACTGAAAAAAGTTTTATAAGGGTCTTGCTTAAGAGGACCGTTGTATGTCGAAATTATATCTAAGTTAGTAATCAACAAATTTCGTTGTGTAGCATACAGAGAATCTTGCAGGTCGTTGGGACAGCTGACTTAAGGTATGGGTTGGGTAGCCAATAAATTAGTGCACTTTATTGGTATATAGAATATATATACACATATATATTCACATACATATATATATATATATATTCTGCACAATTAATTCAGTCTCTGCTTCATTTGAAAGATATACTTAACTCTGCAAAAAGAAAGGATCAGGAGAACGCAAAAAAGAATTGTAAGAAAGTAAATGTACCTTCGTGAAAATTTATGATCATTAATTTCTTTATTTTACATTTAAAATAAATCAAATTTAGACTAAGTAATTTGTGCTTAAAAGTAATTAAAGCAATCTTGTAAACTATTGTTTTTAATATCCTTCAGGGATTCCCTATAACGTTCTGAAAAGTGAATTTTTTATTCTTTCCTGATCTCTTCCCATGCATCAATAATCTTAATGGTAGGCTTCTTAGGCTTATAAAATGGTTAGAATGCAGTTTTACGTTTTTAAAGACATTAATCCATGTATAGGTACAAGTTCATTGTTGCAGTATTCGAGGAATTTGTTTAAGTTGTTAGTAGACTTTTTAGACCTTTACACAAAATACAATTTTTATTTTTGCTACTGCTTGTTGTTTCTTTATTCTCAAACCCTAACTGATATTCTATACTATTATATACCTACTGAACTGTTTTATGAAAATATAAAAAACTATTATCGATAAACAAGTACGAGTTCTTTATCAGTTCCAGATGTGTCCTTTTTCATTTCCTTTCTAAATGTTATACAAAGTTCTATTTCCGAATCTATCTGATATAACTTTAGTGCTGAAAATTTTGCTATTTAAGATTTAATAATACAGCATTTTATTTAGAAACGAAGTTAAATACATTGAAGAACTAACATTTTCTATTGTCGACATTTCATTTCTCTATTTTACAGGGTCTTTTTCTGAAGTTTTAAATTTATCCTGTTTGTCTAAAGAAATATTCGTTTCCATATTTACTTGCTCTGTGAAGAGCCTAAAGGAATGACTAAACAAATACAATGTTGATACAATCAATAACTCAAATGCATCCCAGTATTGACACAACTCTCATTTCCAATGATCCGGAGATTCCTCTTTCCCTCAAGGCTGGAATAAAATAAATTGAATTTGTTCTTTTTTATTACATTCAGAAGATTAGTTTTGTAGTGGTGTCCTATTTTATAATCAGTTAGGTCTTGAAATCTCTAAATTAAAAACAGTAGTGAATTTATATATATATAAAGCACTCAGAATGCAGTATAAAAAGTTCACATAAAAGCTGTTCACACTAAAAACCATAAAACTAAACACTAAAACCACACGATATTTCGAGCTTGGCTCTTCCACACGTGATGAGAATAAACTGAGCTGTGGTAGACAGTGTCTCTCTTAGTGGGGCATAAGGGCTATGGCGTGGCGGCAAAACTGCCAACTATAGCTGAACAAAGTAGTTTGGCAAACCTGGCAGTATTACAAGGAAATATTGAGGCCTGGAGGAATACGGGCTTTATGTAAAACCATTGCTGCCATCTCTAGGTCTCTAAGTAAGGTATGTTTGGATGAAGGGGAGGCGTCTATGTTTTTAGAAGTTTTTATTATTCCGTGAATAGTATATATAATTATGAAAATTTAAAATGATTTGTCCACATTTATTTTATTGTTAAGAAAACAAACTTAGGCCCAAAAATGCATATCATAAGTATGTATATAGAAGATCCCAGATTCATATTCCTGTCGGACTGACCAATGTTACAGGGTCGAAAGTGCCAGAGCGAGGTGGGCTGGCGTGGCGTAATGTGCCTTGCACTTTGGAAAGGCTTCTTCCCCGGCGTCTGGAATGGAAGCGGACATTTTGGGGGACTCCTATAACTCTGGAGGACGGCCTCCACTGGCTTCGGGTTGTTCAATCTGGCAACGTGTTAGGTTCCCTCATCTGTGTTCGCACAGTTCCTACCCGTAGATCCTGACCGCACAATGTCTCCTTCACCTCATCCCTTCCTCCCGGAAGTACTGCATTGGGAGTTAGGCACAGGACGCATTTAGGGCTCATAATATCTTTCACCAGAAATTTGCTGTTAAAGGGATTATCAATCATTACCTGGAGTATGTACATTTGTACCTTTATATTTCATATATTTTGTTACGCAAGAAATTCGTGTCCAATGGATAGTTTCAATTATAACTTTAGTAAAATACCTAGCATAGTGTATTACTCCAAGACGACAGATTTTTTTAGCTTCTTTACAGGGCCGCTTTCTAATATTATTATAGAGAGCGCTATTTGTTACTCGAGAATATTTTATTTTATAGTGCATTTCATAATATTCTAGTAGTTCTTTAACTTGTAACTCGTTGAAAAGCTCTTCAACATTTTTATATCACTTTAAAATTTATTGGCGTTGACAAATATCTTCACTTAAGTGTTGAAAGTGTCTGGACAAGTGTTATCTCATTTATTTCACTTTCAATTAACGTTATCAAAACTAACTCATAGATTGTACAAGGATATGGGAAATGCATCAAATCTCTCTTCAATTTTTGTTCCAAGAGAACATATTTCCCATTATTGCGGTCTCTATTTGGAATAGTTGTGTCAGTGCTAAGAATTTGTATATGGTCTTCCAGGCCCCCTAGTATATCTTAATGCAGTCCAACCAGTTTCAATTTGTTGGAATACCAATAAGTTGCTCATTATCTCCAAATGTAACAACCACTGGATGTCTTTCTTATTTCGGTTAACTTGAATTTTATATGAATAACAATTCACCATCCCAGTGAGCAGTAAACATTGCAAGAATATCATTCATAAATGCAGATTGGTTTCAGCACGTTTCTGTTTTATCTGTTGCCATGTTCGATGAACAGAAGGAGGTCTTTTAATAGAAAACTCTTCTACATTGATGGTCAATTGCTTCTGCTGTTGCCTGAATAAGTAATAGTAGTTGTTAAATTCAAATGCTATCTCTAATACAGTCACTTATTTTGGAGTAACACAATATTTACTACCTATTTTTGTATTATTTACTAATTGTACGTTGAGAAACAAAAGCAAAGCTATGACTGTATCTGAACTGGAGCACTGAAGATTCGATGAGAAATGAAGTGCAGCTAAAGAGGGAAAATTATGCAATTTGGTATTATTTTCGTCTGTTATCTTCTACTAATATCTTTTATTTTCCCCTTCTTATTTTTCTGTTTACTTTTACAATAACATCTTCATCCTATCTCTCTCTACCGCTGAAAAAGAAGCATGTCCTCTTCCATTCTGATATTAAAAATATGTGAAGCATTGCTATGTGCAATATCAAACAGGTTGTCCAAGTGTGAAATTCTCTTGTCGGAATTCTTACCTTTTCCATATTCACGGACTAAAATATTTGTATTTTCACTAAAAGTTGATTTAACCTCCTGTGCATTATAAAATAAAAAATCAGCACTTTACTACTTGTACTCCGTTATTTAGTGGTTTATCTCTCCTATGGAAAACGCTGCTTTTGGCACTGTGTAATTCTTGCGATATAATGTAAATGTAATGATGTGTAAAAATCTATATAGACTTAACATAACTTGCCCAAACAGGTCCAGGCGTAATCGCAGTGTGACATATTCGGACTTGCTTCTCGTATTTTCAAGCTCAGGTTGGCATGGGCTCAAATGCTTGGATCGTTACGAAATTTATTAAGCACTTATTATGGGCTTATAAACATATAACTGGGCCGGTGTGCGTTAAAAATATTAATGAAAAATTTAAAGAACACATACATTTAATATATGGTGTACAAAACATATGAACAATCACGTAAAAGAACAATTCATATTTGAGGCTTCGTCTGTTTGCAAAAGACATAGCTGTGGAAGCCATATTGTATCTCTACCCCTTTCTTGCTCAATAACAGCAACATAAGGATGTCCCCATTCAAACAGTTTGCTTAGATCCTGGTGTACAGATGAATGCGATATCGCAATAAAACTTACTCGCAGAAATAGAACGAATAAGGTATGGAAACAAAGTGCATTGAACGAAGAAAAAGTTGGAAAGTGCCTTCTCTTCAGCAGACAATGGGCAGCATGAGCCTCACTTTATATCGGGTCATTCAATTAAATGGTGACCGACTATGCTAAGAGGACTGCATTGGCCAATAAGCCATTGCTCACGGCACGGATTCGCTAGGGTCAAAGCAGGCGGGCGTGATAGCATAAAAGTCGCTGATAGCAACACTAGAGTGACTATCAGTAAACTCAAATGTGAGGTTCTCATACATGTCACACAAGGAGATGCTGAAACTGATTGCTTCAGTTTTTCACATATTTCTGGCATCTGCCTATTAAAACTACCCATTTCCCTCTTTAATACCGTTTGATAAATTATATTTATTAACTGCTTTATGTATCGCGTAACGACTGGAGCTCTATCACCTGGGAATTTCTATTGAAAATCTCCTCGGATGTTGTACGGATATAGGAATCATAAATAAATATGATTGTGGAATAGAATAATAGAGTGGCCCAGCACTTGCCATTTAATTATTAGCAAAATTTACTGTAGAGCTAGACCATACTCATTCACTGTTAAAGTTTCATCGAGTACCGTGAAAATCAAGGCCAAAGTACCAGTTCTTTACCGGCACGCACCAGCTCTTCAACCCGGCTCCAAGGGCGATGACGTATATGCAATGTAGTCTCCAGCCACCGCCTCGGTCATCACATAGTTAGAAGGTCCGATATTCAAAGGTAATATATATTTATAAAAAGCAACACATATCTCACTAGATTGCGAAGCTCTGAAGAGAAAGAATAAACCGTCCGTAACGCAGGTAAACTAAGCGAATTTCTCACCGGGTTAAGTAACTTTTAATAAAAATGAATATAAAATCCAAATTAGGCCTTATTAATTAATGAAATGAAATAAGTTTTGGCATTACTGTGATATTAGAACATAATTAGAATTGTTGCAACCTATAAGTATTACAAAAGAGAAACTACGATATAAGTTAACATTATTATTATTATTATTATTATTATTATTATTATTATAACCATGCGACCATTTTATGAACTGAGCCCTTTGTATCATCTTAACCTTCACTAAAATAGAGGGAAATAACAGAAAGTTGCTCATATGTTTCAATAAAACAAAGACATATATTTATATTTAAAAACAATTATAACGCACTAAACAAATATACACAATCAACAATAAACAACCAAAGGTTTTATCGATTTTCATTGGCTTTTAAATTTAATTTAAATGTTATTATTGTAAACACATGTAACGCAAACGTTTTCTGAAAGTTATTAAAGATCTCTTACATATAGATATAATTATCAAACACACATTATATTATAATGTTCTGTCTCGACGACTATGCTTTTGTTAAACATAAATCATGTGCATTGTTATAATTATAGTTTATATGCGGAATTAATTTGTTCTTTTGTTTTAAAACAATATAGAGAAAATTAATCGCCAATGCGCTTTTTACATTTCAGTTTTTAAAGTATTCCCCTAATCCTAATGATTTAATTTCCTTAATTATCGAAAACGATTTTTTATTTAGTTTATCCCGAATTTTTCTGTGAATAAACTAATGCCGTTAGATCGATTTTTTTGGGAGGGGGGGCTTCAGGTGAATCCCCAGTCCTAATGGCAAGATTTTCCTAATATTCAGAAATTATTTTTCTTGTTTTATTTAAATGTTATATATGAAGTTTCGTTGCGAAAAAAAATATTAATGTCGCCAGAATGATTTTTAAGGTTTGGGTAAATATCGCCTATTAAATTTCCGGTTTCACTGATTTTCAGGAACTATTTTTCTTATCTCCCCCAACTCTTAATTGTCCGATTGTAATGATTTTCACTACTTTTATAAATTATTTAAAAAAATACTTATTTTTATTGAGAACGAATAAAAATTGCGGCTCCTAGAGTGATTTTTCCATTTTTTGGAAAAAATTTTGCTTTAGGTTAATCCCTACCCCAATGATCCAGTTTATCAATTGATATTTATATGCTGAGTTTCGTTGAGGAAAAACAAAAATTGCGACCGTTAGAGCATTAACGGCCACACACACACACACACACACACACACACACACACACACACACATGTATATAATATAAATGAAACATAATGTGGCACTATTAACATTGTAACTAAATTAACAATAATTAGAAAAAACAGAAAAGGATAAAATACTAAGAAAAAGTCACCATACCTACATACATACATGCATACATACATACATACATACATACATACATACATACATACATACATACATACATACATACATATAGAGGGTGCCAAAATGTACACATACATCAAATAAAAAAAAAACTGTGTTAACATAACAAAATTGAATTCACATAAACAGAAAATGATGACTTTTACAGCTACAACAGTTGCTCAAAATGCCCACCATCGGCGTCGATACATTCTGAGTACGTTGTAGTACTGATTGAGCAACGATTGCGAAAGTGTCCTCAGCGATTGCAGCACATGCCGTTTCAATTTCTTCCCGAAGTGCTGTCAGTAGCTGGTTTTCTACGGTATACAACATCCTTAAGAGTTCCCCATAGGTAGAAGTGCAACGGAGTTAGACCCGGAAAACGCGGTGGAAACTCAATCGAACCTCTTCGTTCTATCTAGTGCCTTGGAAGATTGTCATCAAGGTACGGACGTACATCTCGGTGATTTGTCCTTATGAACATCGCATACAGTACCATGAGTCTCAAATTTGCCTCGATACGTGCAATTGTTACTCGCGTTGGCGATTCTGTTCTGTACACATGTCTCCATTGCCTATGAACTTCAACAACATCCTCGATTTTCCAATACCACTTCAAAATTGCTTTCCGCTGTTCAGACGATAATCTTGGCTCCATTTTGTTGTAGCAACGCTAGCACAACATAATGTGAATCACATCTGTTTACAGAACATCATATGATAATCTTGGTTTCATTTGTTCATTGTTGATTTACCTGTCACGTAGCAACGCTATCATAATGTAGTGAGTCATATTTGTTTACGGCACATCATACTACACATTACTGTTGTTTTTCGGTCCAACTTTGAAATATATTAAATAGATATCTACTGTGAAAGTGTGTATACATTTTGGCACCTTCTATATATGTAAGTGTATTTTTTTTATCTTTCATTGTAGGTGTCTATTAACTATTATGGGATGGAGGTTTGGAAAAGTTATTAAAAATCTTCCATGGGTACAATCGCAATAGTTTACATTCCTTCGGAATTCGCTGATATCCATTAGGATTCAGTCCTTTAGAAGATGCAATTCCCAAGCTTGTAGGAAAGATTCTAAAGCTTACTAAAGCTACAGATCTGAAACTCCAAAAAAAGGTTCTTGTAAATCAAGTACCAATGTATATTACTGCAAACTGCAATAACAATCTAATATAGCCGAAAATACACAAAGGAAATGTATATGAAGAAGTACTGACAGAGAGAGGAGGAAAATGTGTTTTTCTTCCTTTTATTCCTGCTTATCTGTACTTTAATTCTAAGCCTTCGTGCTATCATATAAATTAGCAAAACATAAGCTATTTAGAGCGAATATTTTATATCAACTACTGGGACATTTACAATGATTTATGTTAAACTTAACAAAAGCCCCAAACAGACGTCATACACCAGTTACACAGTCAAAGAGAAAGCTAAGAAATAAATACATCCATTCTCACTCTCCGCAGAATAGCCGTCCACACTTAATTCTGATACTAAGCAGCGTGTTTCAGCCAATAGGCAAATACTCAAGAATTTATTGTGCTGTATAAGATACAGGGCCTTCCGTATTTAAAGAAGAATGAATGCAAGAAGTAAGAAAGATGCAATGCAATAAATACAAAGAGTATGTGAAAAGGTTGACTAATTGAAACACAAATGTAGCAATGCAGATGTACTTTATCTAATAAATCTTGAAATTCCATAGTTTATATGAGCTGACATCAAGAATAACATTAAAGCATGAAAAAGTAAATGAAATTTTATTTTTTTGTTCTTACTGCAGGCAATTATGGATGGTTAAAGTAAATAACAATAACAATAATTATTATTATGCGTCCTGAGCTTAGATATAAACCTTATTTCTCCCCGGGGGGGGGTGAAGAAATGAATTCAATATTTAACACTTCAAAGTAGGCATGGGCAGGTCTATAAAACAACATAAGTTTGATGTAATACTTCAAACGTTCTCTTGGGTTATTTTGGGTAAGACTCGAGCCTATTTTAGGCAAACTCTAAGAAAGCTTTCATTACATAAAGAAATTTACAGAGAGTTCTTTACACATTAAATTCTTGTATTACACGGAAACCTTTAAAACCTTCTTATCGAAAGAAGGCACACCTTCAAATGTATCATGTTAATTGTAGTTGTATCTACTCTCCTATAGAAGTTAACACTCTAAGCACCAAAATATCCGGTTTTAAATGTTGTTTCTGAGTAAACTGCTAAAACTGAATCACGAGCATTATCTTTGTATACCTACATTTAATTTTGTCATCTGATACCATTATATTAATACAAGGGTTACATAAAAAGTAATTACTATTTTTTTCTCTCTGAGATGACTTTATTGACAGATTTGATTGATTTATTTAAGGACGCTCTTTAACAGCTCAGGTCATCAGCGTCCCATTCAACTCAGGGCGTGAAACGGCCGACAAATTTTGCTCAGAGGCCTCTCTTTCAGGCTTGAGGTTCTTTTTCGTGCCGCAAATGTACGACACGGGACCCACGGCTTTACTTCCCTTCCGAAGGAAGCCATACTTAGGATTTTTACGCCCGAAAAAATCCATCGGTCCTGGCCGGGTTCGAACCCGCGTTTTTTATTGACAGAGGTACTTATAGTTACATACCTTCAATATTATGAACTTTTGCCAAATGTTCGAAGGGTTTGTATACCATTTGCGATGTCCCGTATTGACTGCCCTATAGCATGGACAATGTCATCTCTGGCGTTGTACCGAATCCCTTGCAGTGGTTCTTTCACTTTGGCACAGTTTTGTGGCATACTCCGACTTCTGCTGCTTACTCAAGCGCAGTCCAGCGGCGATCAACATCCAACAAGGAAGCAATGAGTTGAACTGTATTGTCCTCTACGTAGGGTCGTCCTGTATGGGAATTATCCTTCTCAGCATCTCTGCGTAACCTGAACGCTTTAACCCATCGTGCTACTGTGCTGTATGGCAACGCTGTGTCACCACATGCTTCACGTAATCCCTGGAAACATTCTTGCGTACTCCGACCTCGTGCCACTTGAATTTTGAGCGAAGAACGTTGCTCTACCTTTGTAAACATGATGTTGGGCGGTTGCACTATTGCTGTGAAGTTCAACGGTCTATATACTGCAGTAGATTGACAGAGTACTGTTCCCGCTTGCTGTACAAACTCGTTTAACAGGCCTTCGTTTCGTCAACACAGATGGCAGGTCGCCGACTCACCAGTTTGACATTAACAGCAGTGTTATCGCTACTTTGTATTCAGCCCTTGTATTTATTAAAGGTAGAAATTGTAAGTAAAATTATATTTACAGTATCCTCTAGATATGTTTACAACTATGCATGCATGTGTATATACCTATATATTTGCGATTTTTGAATGGAATATTTATTTTTCATAAACTTTTTAGAGATACGCTGCAAGAGACATCAATTTTTACATGCATCAAGTTGTTATCTGAACACAAAAACTGTAATATTGAGTGATATATTCATAATTGATGCGAGTTGTGACAACAATAAAGTAGGGACTTTTGAAATACTAGATGCTAATATTTGGTTACTTTGTTGTATTTTCATTCGAGGTTTATAATTATGGATTGTATGGACACAAGCTTGAGTATGCTGCATTATAATTATGGTGCTTGCGTCCAAAACCAGATTAAGTACATAATTTGAATAAAAGGATTAAACGGTGTGATACTTTTACTTGGTGATTTTGATGTCTAGTCAAACTGGGACAAATCACAAATGTTCATTTGAAACACAATAATTTGGTCAAAACCGAGCGCTTCCAGGGGTAGCTCAAAAAATAAAATGTTAACACAGTTTCAGCCAGGACCAGATAAGTTTTGTATGCATGGATTTCAATGTATTCGTTTTTTAAATGAAAATTAAATTTGCCTCTTTATATATTATCTTTGTACAGGTTGCAAAGTACTCATTCTCTTCATGGGAAAATCAAACAAAGTTATAAAAGTCTTGCTTTTTGTAACTGAGCATATAAACCTGACTTTCTGCTTGTTTCCCCTGTTCTTGATACATCATTATCCCATGTGATCCTCTAGCACATAGTTTTGTGGCAACTATTTTTCTTCTTTTAGCTGTTTAAATAGTACTCGTAGAACCGTAGAACCGAAAACTCATAGAATGCTGGCATTTTATTCCGTTTTGCGTACCAGTGCAGTTGTGTGAAAGCGAGAAAGTGAGACAGTACTTTTCTAATCAATCCGATTACTAAGGGATGTGTTTTATTGATATTACATTTTAAGAAAAGTATGTAACTGGTAAGTACTATTTATTGAGGGACCAGTAAGCGATGATATACCAGAAGACAGAGAGATATATAAAAGAATAAAATATTGTTAAAGCACAATCAACCTATATTGTTTTACTCAGAAATGATCTGTTATCACTATTTTCCTACGTGTTTATTTTAAAGTGTGCTTTGACTATAGTAGAATTGTTTATAGTAGTTGTTTCCAGTAACATAACGACTTCGATGGTCACATACTTCCTCAATATGCTCAGAAAATATTAAATCTATATTTTGTATGTAAGAATCGGTTTTAAATTTTGTTTGTAACTTTATTTAAAATTAATGGATTTCATTGGATTAGAACCCGACTCAATTAAAATTTTCTACAGGAAAAGTTGAAAGAAGCACTATTTTTATTTCTTTTTCTGGTAATTTAATGCTTTAAATAAATCGTGTTCTTTTATTCTTTGTTATTTTTCACCTGGTGGTGTAGTGGTTACCATAATAGCCTCTTAAACCCAAGATCGCGGGTTCGAACCCGGCCAGGACCGATGGATTTTTTCGGGGCGTAAAAATCCTAAGTATGACTTCCTTCGGAAGGGAAGTAAAGCCGTGGGTCCCATGTCGTACATTTACGGCACGATAAAGAACCTCAAGCCTGAAAGAGAGGCCCCTGAGCAAAATTAGTCGGCCGTTTCACGCCCTGAGTTGAATGGGACGCTGATGACCTGAGATGTTAAAGAGCGTCCATAAATCAATCAATCAATCAATCAATCAATCAAACCAATTTCTAAAAAGAAAAATATCGAAAATCCAAAAATTTTAAACTTCTGTTAGAGCTATTCAATTTCACAAACATGCTTAGAAATCTTCACAAAGTAAGGGCACCTTGCAAGCTTTAGAAGGAAATGTGGAATGCTTTTCTTTCTCCTCAAATAAATATAATATCATGTAAGGCACCTTGCCACTTATGGTTGCACAAATATCAATTTGAGATGAATATTAAGAAAAACAACCAGGATGTGACCGAAAAAAGGTAGCTTTCAATTACGGAAGAATAGAAATTCCCAAATATTTTAATTTATTAAACAAAATAACATACCTCCAGTTTAGAAATATAAAACGTTAACACTGTGCCATTTAATTAACATTACTACAAAAATGAATTAAAAGAAAATGAAAGTAATAACAATACAACACACGTACAACCTCGGTCACTAAGAGAAAAGAGGGGAAAGCAACGAGCCTAAAAATTTAGAATTAAATGGCTGAGGGTATGAGCCCTTTATATTGGGTGTTCTCTCTGAGAGCAGGAAACAAGAGCCTGAAAGCCCCTGACATCATATCGATTTTCGAAAATTCAACGCGAGTTTCAACCAATAGGGAGAAGAGGACGTTAACATAAGGTTCCAATGTGGATCAGGTGGCAAAGGAAGGGAAGAAAAGATATTTGACACAAATACACAGAGGTAATTACAGAACAGTACACCTGTTAAATTTGAACTTGATAAAGCGGAAAATCTTAATGAAAGTAAATGATGAAATTAAATCTAAAGGAATTAAGAAAATGATTGCTATTTAGAAGATAAAAATAAAGACATACTTATGTTACACTGATGTATTAAAAACTCATTGATATTATATTGATACAGGCACGGACACTTTGAATAAAATGTTGAACGACGTTGTCGATATGCTTAGACAAGTTAATATAACAACCTGTCAAACGCACGTGTAGTGTAATATTTATTGAAAGTTCTAATGTATGAAGTCATTGATCAGTTTTCTCCTTTAAGGAGAAAGGCTGAGAAGGTCTGCATGGGAACTTTCTAAAAATCGCATTAGGTGTAAGTGCTGTTGTTTTTCTGGTATGTTTGCGGTGCGGCCATACTGCAAGTTTGTGGTTGTCAATAATAATTAGATATTTTGTAATTGAAAAAAATATACATATCCATAACGGCTTACATGGAACTTTTGAAAATGGGGCTAAGGTAGAATTACACAAAACTAAACTCATATAACTTACAGTTCATTTATAACAGGCAATAAAACGAAACTGTAAACTCCAATAAACCGATCCTAGACGGTCCACTTTAACCCTTAGCCACCACTAAAGCTTTGAATGTTCTCAAACAAATTCTGCTTGAGGTAATACAAGACATATATTTATATTTAAATTTATTTACAAATTTTATTTAAAAATGTGTAATGTGTAGTGTAACGTAATGCTCTTTATAATTTATTTCATGTTCATGATATGGGTACAAATATTTTATACATAATTCTTTAGATATCAAGAGCTATGGAATTATGACATTTTTTCTTAGTGCACCGCACCATTCGACTTCCGAGTTTAGTAAAAAGCTTAAGTGTGCTAGTAAATGCAACTATGTGTTTACAGATTGAATCACGTTGTAAATTATTATTTTTGTTTTTGTTTGGTACTGTAAGCTCTGTATCCTTCTAGAGAATTAAAGTTATAAAATGAGTAGAAGGATATTAAATATTCAGATTTTAAAATTATAAGTTATGCCAGATATTCGGAATAAATGAATCCGGGGATCCAAAGCATTAAATTTATTCATCATGTGATGCAAAGAAAACTGTGGTTATAAGTTCGCAGGGAACCACGATCTAAGCCTAAACATCCGAAGCAAAGAGCCACAAAAATAGCAATTTTAGTTAAGGCATGGTGTCATGCCTTATATGTTAAGTAAATAATTGCAACTGTAACTTAGGCTCCGCTGTGTCCAGATATAGCTGCATAAAGAAGGCTATGCGTAGAAGAGTGTGGTACGTTCAAAATGGAGTTTCGAGTTGTTAATAAGTACTTCACAAAAGAAGGACTAACTTCAGATGAAATTAAACAGCGATTAACGGTGTATATGAGAAAGCATCCCCCTCATATTCTACCGTAAAAGAATGGGTCGAACTTTTTCGAATGGGTCGAGAAAGCATTGAAGACAAAGAACGTGCAGGTCAGCCCTGAAAACATCGCTCTTGTGGAGGGAGAAATTGTGGAAGCCCGGCGACTCAAAGTTACAGAAATAGCAGCAAGGCTGAGCCTTTCTAAAACAACAGTCCTTCGAATTATTCATGAACATTTAGACATGAATAAGGTTAGTGCAAGATGGGTGCCTAGACTTCTTTCATCAGTCCAAGAGCAGCAATGAGTCGCCAGGCATTTTTGGAGCTCTGCCGTGGCAACGTGAGAGAAGTCCTGCAAACCATTGCTAAAGGAGATGAAAATACGAGGTCCTCTTACTATGATCCCTTGTCCAAAAGAGAATCAATGGTGTGTAAACTTGGAGAAGCAGCGCTTCTAAAGGCCAAGGCCACTCAGTCAAACAAGAAGATCATGGCCACAATCTTTTGGGACTGTGACTGTCATTGACTTCAAGGAGAGGAACACCACAGTAAATGGGAATTACTATGCTGGCCTACTGCACAGACTACGTGCTTCCATCAAAGAGAAAAGGCGAGGAAAGTTGAGTGGTGGTGTACGCCTTCTTCACGACAACTCGTCTGTTACGCAGCTGTTGTTGCAAAGGAAGCTGTGAAGAAAGGTGGCTTCAAGGAGATCGACCATCGACCCTACAGCCAAACTCTATCTCCCAGTAACTATTTCCTCTTCTCAAAACCCAAGAAGGATCTTGGAGGAAGGAAATTTAAGTGTGACGAAGAAGTGATGGATGCTGTTTATGCCCATTTTGCAGAGAAAACTTCTGACTATTTGGTGGGGGGGAGGTTAAATGTTAGTTCAAAGACGTGAGAAGTGTATTGCAATAAAGGGTAACCATATTGAAAAGTGAAATAACATAGTTTTTATCTTAACATTCCTGGAAAAGGTTAGGCCGGAAACTTATGGACCTATCCTCGAATATATATAATTCTCATTGTCTTAAAAGACGGTTTTACTCACATTATAAGAAATTGTGAATAAAAACCACATTTTAAGGCAATCAACACTATTTGGAGAACTAGATCGTTTTACTAATTAAAAACAGATTAACGCTTAAGACATTTAAAACACAAATTTTAAGGAAAAAAAACTGCATTTGGAGCTGGGCTCCAAAAATTGATGTCGTGACATTTACAAAAGTAAATTCAAGCTTATAATCACTGTTCGGAGAATGAGCGGTACAAGTGCAGATTGTCACAATTTCAACCAATACCAATGATGAATAATGGAATGTAAACATTTTAGAAATGTGTGCATTTTTGTACTTTTTGAACTCACAGGGAAATTATTTCATTGACGATACCAAATATATGAATCCGCTATAATTTTAAAAAGTGAATGTAAATTTTTTAACAAAAGTCTTAACAGTGTGGTATCGCTGTTGCATTTCTGCCGTCATCCTTGAAAAATAAACTAGCACTGTTGGGCTTGTAGACCTAACGCACGATATCTCTGCACCCGCTTAGTCACACAGCCGGAGACGATTCCTCTACTATCTGATATGACTGCCTTGACCTTTGGGATAAATGCCAGTACATCATCCAAACTAAACTGGTATTGCATTCTAGTAAACCATTTGGATACCTATTATCGAATAATAGCCTATTACAGGTACATAACTAAAGATGGCTTTCAGAGAATTTCACTTTCACTTGTCACGCGCGTACTTTTTTCACTGAAGCAAATTAATTTTTTCTTAGAAAAAATACAGAAGGAGGTTGTGAGCAAGCTTTCTCCTTCCCACAATAACAAAATTGCCGTATACCAGCTTGCGGAATGACTCAGGTATTCGCATTCGGGAGGTTTCAAGTTTAGTTCCATGGAGCAGCCCATTCTCAACCTTACTGGTCACTTGGGCGAACAATTATATGCGTATTTACATCCCAAACATTCCATTGGTTCTGTTATCGGTTCAAACGAGCCAGGAGAAGGGGGTTGTCCGCGTTGTGGCGTTACTCCTTGGAAAGTTTCTGCCCCGACTTCTGATATAGAAGCAGCCCTTCTGAGTGGCTGAAACTTCTAGAAGGGGAAATCTATATGGTCTGCTCCTTACACCCTGGAACCTGGCAGACCGGTGTCGCCCTCATCTCATCCCTCCCTCTCGGCACAAACGCCCATCCTTTGAGTAGGACTAAAGTTGCCGAAATGTCTTCTCCGTTCCAATTCAATACAAATTCAAAATACATTTGTCCACTTCAGAGTATAGATTTGTACTATTACTGAAAATCAAACCTTCCTTTGATGGCGCACTAGTTCGCAAAGTAGTTGTACTTATGTTGTTTAGGTTGGTTTTCTTTCCTCATAGAAAGCCGTTGTTTCTCTCCAGAAGACTGTGGCGCACACAATGTTAAAACACCGAACTTGTGTATTGAAACACAGCTCTATAATTTGAATATGTAATATTTCTGTGTAAAACATCAACAACTTAAATAGGAAATATGATTCTCTGCTATTCTGAATGCAATTATACACCCTGAAATGATGCATATAGCTTAAATAATTAACAATTTGAATTTAGATATTTTTTATGTTTATGACCAGTTATTTCTACTAACCAAAGGAGCAAAGAATTAAAGCATTCAGAATTTTCAAACGTTTATCATTCTTATTTCTCTTCGATTAATTATGTTTTGTTTATTGCAGCAATTGCGTAAAGGTAATATGCATAGTGTTCAATATACTTGGTTTTCTAATTACTAAAAAGCCCTATTTTAAAGGAAAAAAATTAATCTAAAAAGAACAAAATGAGAAAATTCCTTATTATAAAAAAGGGAAATTAAAAGGGGATATAATTCAATAAGAAAGTGCTTTTTTTTTTTTTTTTTTTTTTTTGAGTAGTGTTTAACGCCCGTTTTCACTACTGAGGCACCACAGGCGGTGGACACTGATGATACATGAGATGAAATGATAAATTGGGAAAGGATATTTTTTTTAAGGAAGGAAGCGTTCCAGGCCTAAGTTTAGGTACCTCCCCGGCATTTGCCAGTTATGAAGACTGAGGAAAACCTGGAAAAAACCCCAGTCAGGGAGGACGGTCCTGGCGGGATTCGAACCGCAGACCTCCCGCTCACGAGTCCGTGCCTTAACGACCTCGGCCACCCGTGGCGGTAAGAAAGTGCTGTACTTAATTATATTCAAGATGTTAATATTTGAAGGTCAGATTCTGTCTCTTTCAAATTAAATGTATTTATATAAAGAAAATTACCACTCCACAAACCAATGGTGATAATGTGGTTGGAACACTGAACTCTAAATGCATGTCCGGAATTTTATTATAGGCGAGCTTAGGTTAAATTTTTCTCTTCCAAACCCCTCAAGCATGCTGTTAATATTTTCCACTACACTCCACTATGAATAAACTTTCATCTTCTAATCGCGTAATGGCTTCCAGCATACATTTGAGTGTATGCACTACACACCTACAGTTCAGTCTGCAAATTAGAGATTTTCAGTAAAGCCTTCACTGGTACCAGATTCTGTTACATCCAAGGACAGCAGGAATTCTCAATCTTAGTAAAATGCTTTAGCACATGAAATGCATGATCCCCATCTGGTTATACTTGAAAACTGGGATTATGAACAAGCCTGCAATATTGTATTCTACTGGGAGCCTGACATAGATTGTACTTGAGTTCAAAAATTAAACCATTTGCTAGAAGATACTCAGTTCTTTATTTCTTTGCACACTTTTCAACTTGAAGTATTGATGTCATATATGTGCTCGGTTGGCAGTAATTTGTTTTATTTTTTATGTGTCTTCTTGTAGGCTAGAGTTTACATTAAAATTATGCATAACGTGCAACAGTTTCTACGGCCCCCCACACTGAAATATAAAAATAAAATATATTTTCTAAGCCGCAATCATCATATTTTGTGCGTTGTAATTAGTAATATAAATGTTATGAATGTATGTGTATTAAAGGTTTAATTTCAATGTATGAATTGTATGTCATACAAAGGCAGAGTTTTCCGGTAGCATTTTACGGGAGCCTGGAACAATAAGGCCATAAAACCGCTGTACAAAGAAAAAAGACGATGTATGCCGCTTTTTAAAAGATCTTCCTTTAGTGAGATTAACAGAACCAAGCCCTTTTAGATTTAGATACGTTAGGGGAACGATCCCGAATTTCAGTTATACAGATAACTTTAAACCAGTCAATGTGAAAAATGATTTTAACTTTCAAATAACACGCGTTGGCAGGTGAATTTGAGCGAACCAATAGTAGATGTATATATTGAATTTTTGAAGCAAGGCGCAAATGACTCCGTGGTTTAGTGACGCTAACACCTGGTTAATTTAAATCTAGTATATAAAGGGGTGTTTTTCTTCGCTGGGACACTCAGTTCCGATGTCACCTCAGAAGCAGCTCAAAGCTGCAGTACAGCACATCAGCTCACTTCAGAAACTCAGTTCCGATAAGCACAGGGCATCGTTTCAACTCATTCGTAAGTTCTACACTCCGCAAGACGTAGTTTAAGTCAGCTAGGGCAACTGTTTTAAATCAGTTCATCTCCTTGGAAGTCTCAATCAGCTAAATTTATCGTACGCAGAACACCAGAGAACGCGAAAGATTTTGCGAATAATAAAATACCATTAATATTATATCGCATAGGGTGATGAAGCGGTTTTAATTAAGATGGGGGATTAATTATAAATGTGGGGGTTAAGGATTATTAATTAATTAATAAGGATTATTATAATAGGATCTCAGATTATTATTTGTGATAATGAGGACAGAGAAAGAAGGAGCCCATCAGTTAATAAGCTCCGCATTTGGGCGTAAGGAGGAAGCAGATTTTATAGCCTGACTCCTTCAGCCTTAGAGGCTCCTATTGTGTAAGAGGGGAGGGCCAAAGCCTTGAGTTCCAGTCTTTATATTTTAGCCAAAGTTACATATATTGCAAAGAAGCCTTCTACTGAATTTTGAAGCATGTCTAAAACTTCTGATTTAATTATACGAGTGATTGATAAAAGCATGCTTAGAATTAATTATTGAAGCCTTAATAATAATAAGTATGTAATACCTTAGATAATTATTTTCTTAGAAGCTGGGAAATCCTGCTTCAGTGATCATTATACAGCCGTTATCATCTCCCAGTTCTGTTGAGCACGATTCACAAAATAGCTAAGCTGAGATACTGTTGTCATGAAACATGGAAAACAACACGGAAATTGCCGTTGTCACACGCCTTCGCCGTTTCATTAACCTTCACTATCAAACAGGAAGGTTTACAAAAAAATCTACTGGGGAATATACTTTTAAAATGATGCGGCGCAAACTGTACTGTTTTGAATTTGCCTCTATTCTATACACTGACAATACAAACATAGCTTATCAAACGAATCCAACACTCATTACAGTGAAGAGGGTAATATACATCAATATAAAAGATTCATGTCTTATATATAACGAAAATATAATGAAAGTGACTAGGCTTTCGCAGCATTTTCTCAAACATAGCCGAAAGGAAAAGTATTAGTAAAAAGGTTATCGTATACTGAAAATGTCAACAAATGGAAGTTAAAACCACGGCAATTTGCGGTTACAGCCACACGTTGTTGCTAATTATTTGTAATTTTGTACTGCAATAAAAAACAATTTTAAAATAGGATCTCTATTAATTATATTTTAATATTATCGAAGGTTATTATTGGTCACAGCTCCGCTTTGAGGTAAATTTTGCACATTGCATATATGCATTCTACCACATTCCGCGTCCCCCATCTACGCCACAGTATTGTTAATTGGAACCAAACTAACTAAAGTTCTGCCGTTGTACACTAGTGATTATTACTGCTTCATCTTTGCAGAAACCTTTTCCTTGTAATTAACGATCCTATACTAAATGATGGGTATAGCTCAGTCATGAATGTACTTGACGGGATGAACGGTAATTTAGTTAAGATTCAATAATAACTAACATGAACCAGTGTAACAAATATTAAATTTATACAGAACACACGTGTTCTGAACACCCCAAAACCTTGCCTGTTTCATTACACTGAATCATGCAAAAGCCATAAACTTGTAGCATATTTGAATTTCTTTATGCCTCAAATATGCCTGTCCGTGCAAATAATATGTATAATGCAAATAATTTTAAAATTGAACACACCAAAACCTTTTTAAAATTGAATCATGCTTAAATCATAAACTTGTAATATATTTGAATTTCTTAATTCTTCAAATAAGCCTGTCAGTGCAAATATTATGTGCATTATACACATGTATAATGCACATAATTATTAAATGGAACACCCTAAAACCATTTTTAAATTGAATCATGCTAAAGTCATAAACTTGTAACCTGTTTAAGTTTTTAGCAAAAGACCCTATATGTGTCATTCATAAATAAAATATAACGGGCCAGTACCTTTAAGGACAGATAGATTTAGAAGAATGTCCTTAGACACTACATTTAAGTATTTATTTCAACCTTTGATATTACAATATTATCCTGCAAATTTATACATATGCAAACAGATAATTTAGAATAATAATTTCTACTCCTTGCACTCGTCAAAGTACTTAAGCTGTTGCTACGCGTTTCTGCAGTGTCTTATATGTTTCAATTTCTGCAATGATTGCAGTTAATGTTAACAATATTTAAAACAGGTTTTCTTTAACGGCATTACCTTCATGAAAACCAAACAGGCCTGTCACTGATGCAATATTTGCATTCTTTGGGGATGAATAAAAAGTAATGCGTTACAGAGAAGAAATTTGAACACGGTGTTCCGTACAGAGACACTTAGTGCAATTAGAATTACTAAGGGAACATGCTAATAGACTACAACACTCATAAGCATGATAAGTGGAACTAATGATGTGTGTAGAGAGTGTGTATTCCAGCAGGGTGCTTTGTTTATAACTTTGCAGGATGAAACGAATCAGCCGCATATCAGTCACCAAAAAATGTCCATTGCTCATATTAAATTTCATTAGTAAAGTTATGTGACCCCATTTCCAAAAAGTTTGAACTTCTGTACCTAATTAAACGTGTGAAATTAGAAAAAAAAATCTAATTTTTATTTTATTTTTATTGGTAAAGAAATAGTGTAAATAATATTGCAATGTGATGAAAAAATAATGATTAAGCAGCGGTGATAAATTAATGTGGCCACTCCTGTAATGCAAACGTGTTTGAAAAGTTTATTCTGACCACTTACTTTCTTATTCTTCACAATTTAAATGGCATTTCCTAATAATTTAATATATGATCATGGAAGTGTTTACAACCACGGATGGCCGAGGCCGTTAAGTCTCGGACTCATGAGCGGGAGGTCTGGGTTCGAATACCGCCAGGACCGTCCTTCCTGATTGAGGTTTTTTCCAGGTTTTCCTCAGTCCTCATAAATGGCGGCAAATGCCGGGGAGGTACCCAAAACTTAGGCCTGATACGATTCCTTCCTTAAAAGTAAATGCTTTCCCAATATATCATTTCATTTCATGTATCATCAGTGTCCATCGCCTGTAGTGCCTCTGTAGTAAAAACGGTAGTTAAACACTATTCATTCATGGAAGTGTTTCTCTTTAATTTTGCATTCATTCCAAAGAGGTTCTCGCCTTCCTTGACTAAAAGCTTTGTAACTATTATTTACAGGTTCTTTAATAATGTAAATCTCTATCTCACATTTGTTAAAGTAAACAAAGTTTTTCCATTGTTTGTACAATCAATACATATTTTCTTTCTCTAAAGTTTAAGCACTAAAATTAAAGAATGAATTATTATTCATTATATTCGTACTTCCTTTACATGTCCAAATTCCTACCCAGAATTAGCTTTCCACTTTGATAATGAAATTATATTAACAAAATCCTTTAACATGACTAAGATTTGCCCACCCATTATTGAAGTCTATTTTTAAGTTGACTGTTTTCTGAAGTGGTGTTATTCTTTTGTTTGTTTATTTAAAAGACAAGAGAACAATAAACTATACATTCATACATTTGATTGATCCAGTTAGAAAACAGAAGCCATTCTGGATATACACTGAAAGCAATTTGGTAATTACAATCTATTTAGTTTAATTGTATATGTATTACCTAACCAACTTATTGGTAAAGTAACTTTGTAGCACACAGTTTGCCTTTTCAGTAAAAGTTGAGCTAAAGAGCATATTTCAATAACAATAGCTGGTACAATCTTGCTCTTCTACTTTTTGTTCTATCTTTATTTATTGTTTTATTTCTTATTTTTTACCATTTTCAAATATGCCAATAAAGACGAAAACAACTTACAGCATGAAAACTAGAATTTGGCTTTAGTTAGAAAATGCGCTAAACAAATGCTTTTTTTAACAAATGGAACTGACCTCTTTGGATGTAACTTGATGGGATTCTTGTAAACACATTTAGTTAATTGTTGAATTTTCATATTTCAAGGTTTGTTACATTTCTTCGCTTTCGTGTAGCATTATCAATAAACAAATAGCCGCAATGAAAATATTGCACTTTATATATTTTCTAAACGTTTTCTCCACTTGAAACACAATAAATTATGCTCAATATAATTTTACAACAAATATAATAAGTGCCCTGACATAAAAGGTTTATGATTTATATAATAATTCACTAATCATAATTATAGGAAGATGTAAATGTTGTAATAATTAGCTAACTTCCCAGCTCACATACAAACTTTTCTAAGTAATTTTGTTATAAATTTTTGCTCCCGTTTCTTTCTCTTTCTCTTAAGTTCCTTTCTTTTAGAAAAAAAAGGAATAAAATTCTTGTACACCTGCTCCACAAAGATTGCTGATTATGTAAATAAAGAGCCTAGACGCAAATTCCTCTCG
This sequence comes from Metallyticus violacea, assembly GCA_030762175.1. NCBI lineage: Eukaryota > Metazoa > Arthropoda > Insecta > Mantodea > Metallyticidae > Metallyticus > Metallyticus violacea. The sequence continues at coordinate 107,632,406 of CM060835.1, read as the reverse complement.
TTTCAAGTATATAGCATAGCTGAAAGTTTGTACTAACCCAAGTAACAAACCACAGGTAGGCGCTTATAATTTTTGTACTGGCATTATTTGAACATAATTCACGTCCAGCATCAATTTATAAATCTTAACATTGATGTAAAATATAAAAAGTTTTTAATTAAAAGATTAGACTTTTATTACAAACATTGATATCTGAAGCACACAATGGATCTATTCCGGATGTAAATGGCATTTCCTGTGTTGTCATTTCATTGAATATACTGCACCGTAATAAGGTTTTGTTAAAATAGTTGTTAACGCACCGAACGGAATGTAGTGAATAACGGAAGAAGCTAATTACTCATTAGTTACGCAATTTTGTGCAACATGAATTGTTCAGAAATACAACCAGTTGGTCAAATTCGTCATGTACTTTTTGTATTTGAGAATAAATGGATATTTTAACCTTAGGAAGCGAGCGAGCATTAGTTTTTGTTTTAAATATAAGAAATAGCAAATCTGCAATCATAGTCCTCATGTAGGAGCGCTAAAAAAACAATATGAGGTGATTAGTTACATCATTATGTAGTAAGTATTTTGATTTCTTATTAATTTAGGCTTTAGTTCTTATTACATGGAGCTTTAAGAAAAGAATTGCCTTTTATGTTGTGGAACTATTTCAAGGGACATGATTTGGTTCTCAAATACGTCGGCAATACTTTCTGCATCATGGATTAAGTCCTGCCTGTGGGATCTTATGTTTTTGTCTCTATGCATTTTTTATCTCCTTCCAATTGATATTCTTCCTTTGGTTATATGTCAACAAATTTTTGGTATTCTATCTTCTGTCATTATTTTTAAGTGTTTAATGCATTCTTGTCTATAATTCCGTAATTGTTGTAATATTGATTGCACTTTTAATTCCTTTCATATATTCTCATCTCTTATATGATCTTCTCTTCTGTAACTTTGAGAGGTCGTAAAAAACATTTTTTTTTTTGATAATTGAATTTTATTCTCTTCTCCCCCTCTTCTCTCCCTTATTATTATTTTTTCATCTTAAGTCAAGCCTCACTGACATAAAAATAGCTGGTAAGGTCATAACTGTAGAATCTTAATTATGTGTATTTCTCACTTTATTATTCAAAGTATTTCTAATTGTTCCACACACAGTTTGGAACTTTTGTATTTTAACAGTGACATCCTGATCTTCTTCATATGTGACGTCACATCCTAAGCATTGAGAGTGTGATACTTGTTCTATTGTTTTTTCTTCCATCACGATTTTGTTCTTTTGGGTATTTGCATGAGAATGTCATTACTTTTGTTTTAGTCTTTGAAAGTATTGTATTCTTTATTTATTTTATTTAATTAGTACGAGTATATTGCTTTTTGTAGTTTATTTTCCTTTTCAAAAAGCCCTATATCATTTGCAAATAACAAAGATTTACTGATCTATTCTGTGCTAAATCTATCACTTTATGTACAACCTTTTTTCTGTTTAAGAATTTCATATATATATAGTGAAGACTATGTCCTCTCCCCCTTCTTTGACCACAATTTGATATGTTGACTTCCCATTTACATCTATTATCATTTTTGCATTCATAGGATAAATTTTATGAATTTTATTAAATGCATATCCTGTTTGATATAATATTTTCCATAATAATTAGCGGCCTATTCTATCAAAAGCTTTTTCTAGGTCAATAAGTGCCATTTGTGTTTCCAAGGTTTATTCTCTTCGTTTTTATATAATTTTTGTCATTATATAAACATTATCCATACATGGTATTCAATATTAAATCAACTTTGTTCCTCAATAATTTTTACGTTGCATAAAATGTTTAATCTGGAGGTAATAATACTTGTGTATATTTTGTATATAACTTGTCGCTCCATAGTTTTAAAATTCGTTTCTTTGCCCATCTTTAAATATTGAGATGGTTTTAGTTATCTCCCATCTTTTGCAATTTTCTTCATTCTCAGCATTCTCAGCATTCTCAGCATATATTCAGCGTAGTTATAATATCAATGCTCCATATTTATTAATTCCATTTTGATGTTATCTATTCCCGTAACTTTTCTATTTTTCATTCTTTTTACAATATTTTGTATTTCTTCTAATGTTATTAAATCTACTGTCCTTTCTTCTTGTTCTTCATTTTGCATATAATCTATATTCTCAGTTATAATAATTATTTTTAATTTTCTGTTCACTTTATTTCTAAGATACACAATAATTTAGCTTTATCTCATTCTGTTGATTTAAGTTATCTCATTATTTTCCAAGCTATATTTCGTCTTCCATAAAATCATATTCTGTTGTCAAAAACCAATTTCATGAGTTTAAGTGACTCTTATTTTATTTTACGAATTCCGAAGGATCGCATTGTAAGCATGAAAAAAAAACTTCTTCAAATCTCCATCTGTCCTACTTATTATGCATCGATAATGACAATGAAAAAAAATGTGTGTATGTATGTATATATATATATATATATATATATATATATATATATATGCTCTAGCGGTCACAATTTTGGTTTTCTCTGAACGAAACTCGGCATATAACTACAATTAGCATACAACTTGTTGAGTTCGTCAACCAGCAAATTTGCAGCATTGGGGATGGGGATTAGCTTAAAGTAAAGATTAAAAAAAAAGACAATTTTTTTCTCTCAATGAAACTGGTAGATTCTATTAAAATACCGGCCATTAGGATTGGAGATAAACCTGAAAATCGAGTGGGGGTTAAAACGAAATTTAAAATTTTCTATAGTGACCGCAATTTTAAATTATTTTAAAGGAAACTCAGTATATGCCATTAAGATAAGAAAAATATTTTCGGAAAATCATTGAAATGGGATTATTATTAGGTATGTTTACATGAAACTTAACATTTAAAATCGCTCTAAGCTGCACCTATATTTCTTTTTTACGCAACAAAATTCGATATATAGTAAGAAAAGTCGTAAAATACGAGCAATTGTTCCATAGTTTGTTGACTTTGACAAAATCAAGTAAGGTTTTAGCTTTCATGTCTAATATTTTAATAATTTTACATTTTAAAGTACATACTTTATCTATGCAAAGTCAAAAATATGGGAATAAAATAAATAGACCCTCTTGATAATGTGGTTCAAGGTAAGTTGATAAAGTCACAGTTTATAGATATTAATTTTTAATAGATGTGTTTATGGTAAAAGTACCTGAAAGTAACAGTTTCAAGCTTACTAAAGCGAATATTTGCCCCAAAAAGTTTCCCGTACAGATTCTTGAATTATTTTTACTGTCCAATTTTTAACTATGTTTGACTAGCTATAATTTAGTTTATACATTTTTCTGTATGCATGGATATTTTCCATGTTGGTTCAAAATAAAATATTTACACGAATCTAATTTCACAGGATATATTATTTTTTATTTTATTTATAATTGAATTGATTTTTGTTGATCAAACTTAAGATATATATTTTGATTATAATCTATATTACCTTTCCCTCTTTATGAATTTTTTATTTTATTGATGAAAATAAAACCTCATCCAAAATCCCAGCTTAATTTTGCACATTCTATGCCTAAATTGGACATAAAAGTTATATTCATATTTCTTCCTACTCTAAAGATGATTAAATCGAGAGATGGAAGTACTACTTAATCAGAAGTATAATATAATATAAAAGTTAAAAAGTTAACTTGTTAATGAATTCTCAATGAAGTCAGCTGTTTATTATATTACTACTTATATAATATAGACAGAAAATTATTCTTACTTCTGCACTAATTACATGGGTTGTTAAATTTTATATCATGCGTTTCTTGCAGAGAGAAATCTGAGATGTGTTGCTCTTCGACATGTCTTACCATAAATGCACAGAAGAAAAAATGAAATAACGACAGCAAAAACAACAGAGTTTTATATATCGAGTTGTACAGTGCGATCAGTGATGCTTTCTCCCAGGGCGCGCGGTTTATCCTATGAGCGAATCTCAACTCTTTTGCAAGCCTGCCTGCTTACTTGTTGTCCTTACTGACTCGCAGTTGTAGCAAGCTATTCCTGGATGCGTGTTATGTTGTTCGTTTCTTAATTGGACACCATATGTAAAACGTGTTATATGTCGTGAGTTTACAACGGTACAATGTATCTTTATGCACTATTCATATGTGTTAGCGGTATGGTGAAAGAATCATGGAAACAATTTTTTTAGCATACATTTGCATCTGTGACTACACTACTAATCGCCTTTTTTCTGAAAATCAACCCACGAGGAGCTTGACCGTGCATTTTTTCAACACGACTCTGCCACTGCTGCCATTGCAAATAATTCTATGTGAGCTATTCACAATGTGTTTTCATAAGACAGAGTTATTTGTGGCCCCCTCGATACCCCGATTTAACAGCCTGTGATAACCATCTCTGGGGTAAATTAAAATTCCATATACAAGACGAACCCGCACGCCACACAAGAACTCAAAGATAATATTTGTCAGGAAATTTTTCGGATTTCTCAAATTGAAGTGATGAATAATTTCCTAGAGAGAGCCAAAAATGTGTGGAGAAGGAAGGTTGTCATTTTCAACACATCATTTGATAATTTGCTAAGTAATGAACCTCTTAAATTAGTTTTGTATGTGTTTTTTTAATTGTTATTCCTTCAGCTAATCACCGAAACCCGGCTGGGAGGCTAAAAGACTATTGAGCAGAGAGCTTGCTCATAGGCAAAACACTGCGGGGGAACAACTGGTCGCATGGTATTATTGGTTCATTCTCAACATTGTAGAAAGCAATGCCATTAAAGTTTTCACTTTATATACAAATGCTGAAACTTTAATTGTCTAAAATGACTTAAAGCAGCGTTCCACAACATATGGGTCCCGAATCACTTGCGGGTCCTGAGGAAGCTTTTGGTGAGTCGTGAGGTCTCCCGATGGAGTAGGGAACTCACAGAAATGCTGACCTTTTAATAAAAATTTACTGTTGCTTAACTGAAGTATTATTATTATTATTATTATTATTATTATTATTATTATAATTATTATTATTTATTAATCCCGTGATAGTTAATATCCTTCAAAGAGGATCCCACTGGCTTAGAGCCTTGTAACATTGCAACTTAAAAAGAGGTATTGGGTTTAATTAACAAATTTTATCGTGTAATTATATTCTATCTTCGCTAAAGGGATATAGGGGAAGGAATAAACAAATTTAAAAGGTGAATAATATTTAACAAGAACTGTTTATAAAAAGCACTAACGTTGAAAATAGGCTGTTATAAATGCTGTAAAATTCTTCCATGTGACATCGAAACTTGCTTAACCCTTCAAAGACCAGAATTTTGTATTCAACACAAAATTGATAAACGCTGAACTTTAGTTTGACATCACGAGTTTTTGCTCTTTTATTCGGTGCCTTAAAAGAAAATAAAACACAGTTTTAATCCTAATTTATTAAATGTGTCCAAAAGGGCTGCGTGAAATATTTGTAGATAGGGTCCATTTGTAGACTTCCTAGTAAACACCCTCATATTCTGTTATTTTGTACGCAGTGTGAGAGTGCACATAACAATATTGTTTTATTTGTTTATTATTTACTTTTATGCATGTTTATGTGAAAGGAAACTTCTCGTCTGCTCTTCAACAGATAAAGGTCTAAGGGGGGTCAAATTAGTGTGGAAAATACAAGTGAGTGAGGAAAGAAGGAAGCGAATATGATTAGAGAAATATTTTGAATCCACTTCCTTATTTGCTGAACGTAACGGTAACTCTTATTCTTAAGAACTCATTTCTTGTGCTTTACATCGTATATTGTTATGTTATAATTTTTCTTTGTTGCAGGTAAGTACTGCATTGTGATCATTAGTCTGCTGTTGGTAAGTAACGGTAAATTAACTTCCACACCTGCTAGAACTATCCCTATGCATCATTTCAATACAGTAGACATGAGCGTTGTCTTATATTGCAAGTATGAACGCTTAGCATGTTGCTTTTTATACCGATTGTCAAGAAACGGCATTATAATTTTTATATGAAATATTCTACCAGTTGAATAATGAAAGGTTACGGACATACAAAGTAACTGTCATATGGAGCGGCCTGGAACGTAATTCACTTAATGTAAAAAAAATTTTTTATGGTGTATTTTCATTAAAAATTAAGTATGGTAAAATATTTGAAAACATATGCTGTATACAAATATAAATTGGTAAAATAGAGATATAATGAAACTAAATATGCACATGCTCTTAGTTTTCATGATAGGTTTCTTAAGTATGTAAAAGTGAAATTTTAAGTCTAAGTTAACTATGAAAGATAAGAAAATTAGTAATATAATATTTGTTTGTTTATTCCTTCTGATCACAATAATTTCCATTTTAATCACAATCTGTTTTATGACATATATCATGCTATTCAGTATACTTATACTAATAAATGGAAACTTTCTGCTGACCTGTCTTATTCCTATAATTTTTTACTATCAAGAATTTATTTCGTGTCTCAGAAGGACGCAATCAAACCAATACCTAGACTGCCAAAAAATGTATACACACTTTCACATTAGATATCTACTTAATGTATTTCAAAGATGGGCAGAAAATTAACAGTAATGTGTAGTATGATGTTTAGTAAACAGATGTGACTCACATACATTATGGTAGCGTTGCTACGTGACAGGTAAATCAACAAGGAACAAATGAAACCAAGAGTATCGTATGATGATCTGTAAACAGATGTGACTCACATTACGTTGTGCTAGTGTTGCTACAACAAAAGGATTGTTGTTTGAACAGCGGAAAGCAATTTTGAAATGGCATTGGAAAACCGAAAATGTTGTTGAAGTTAAAACTCATTGGAGATGTGAACAGAGCAGAACCGCCAATGGGAGTAACAATTGCACGCATTCGAGACAAATTTGACACTCATAGTACCGTATGCGATGTTCACACTGGCACCACTTCGGAAAGAAATTGAAACGGCGTATGCTCCAATCGCTGAGGACTCTTTTGTGATTGAATTGGTTTATTCACGGACGTTCTTTAACATCTCAGGTCATCAGCGTCCCATTCAATTCTAGGCGTGAAACGACCGACAAAGTTTGCTCAGAGACCTCTACTTTCAGGCTTGAGGTTCTTTATCGTGCCATAAATGTACGACACGGGACCCACGGCTTTACTGTCCTTTCGAAGGAAGCCATACTTAGGATTTTTACGCCCGAAAAAATCCATCGGTCCTGGCCGGGTTTGAATCCGCGATCTTGAGTTTAGGAGGCAAGTATGGTTACCACTACACTACCAGGACTGACAGAGACACTTTCGCATACTTTACCCAATCAGTGGTTCAACGCATTCAGAAGTGTATCGACTTTTGAGCAATTGTTGTAACTGTAAAGGTCTAAGATGATTAGTGCTCATCATTTTCTGTGTTTGAGTTCAGTTTTATTATGTTAACACAGTTTTTTTCTTTGCTTGAAGTGTGTATACATTTTTGGCACCCTCTGTAGATGCTTTCGGGACTAAGAAAAATCATGAAAATGCAAACATCAGGCAGCTAACTGAGATAAACCTGAATTATATTTTTAACATACCGCATGATCCAATCAATTTGAAATTATATTCGTGTTTTTTTTTTTTGTTTTTTTTTCAAATTAAGGTGGTATTTATGGGGAAAAAGAAATAAGCGATAATGGGACAGAATTGAGAAATTTGCACGTTGAATAATCTTAAAAATTCTATTACATTTTTTAAGAATAAGGGCATACATAAATTTACGTGGTCAAAAAGAGGAGAAATATTCTTTATACACTGTATAATATTAAACGAAAAACTAACGAAGCAAATTAAGGATACAATAGTGTGTATGGGCAGCACTATGTACAGATCACTTATTGGTTATCTCGGAAATTTATTTATTGACTAAATGGGGGGGAAAACAGAAGGGAAAAAATAAATAAAAATGAAACAGAAAACTAAAGGGAAAGTGTATTCAAACTACATGAAAGTATACAGTATTTAGGATAATGAAAGTTAATACCAAAAATGATTTCGAAAAATAATACTAAAACATAAAAAGCATTATTTTTCAAACAGCAAAAGAAGCACTTGGTAATAAAAAGAAATGAAAAAGACTCTAGACGCTGGAATGAAGATATACAGACAGTAGTAAAAGATAAAATAGAAGCATATCTTAAACATTTAAAAATACCTAACGAAGAAACTAGAGTATATTATAAATTAAAAAGGAATGTAGTAAAAGCAAAAATAAAAGAGAGTCGTTTAAAGTCATGGAATAGGTTTTTAATTACAATACTAATGATATTTAAGGAAAACAAAATATAGCTTGGAAAATAATGACACAGCTTAAATCAACAGAATAAGATAAAGCAAAATTATCGTGTATATCAGAAATAATATGGATAGAATAATTATTATACACTGACAATATAGATTATATGCAAAATGAAGAACAGAAATTTTGCATATTGTGATCACGTGTCTTTAAAATTGAATTTTTTTTTTGGGGGGGGCAGATTGTTCTGTCGTATTATCGATGTAAGTATGGATAATATTTTTTCACAATTTATATGATGAGATTTCTAAGAAACCGTTGTGTTTCTTAGACCATTTTGATGTATGTATTTGAAAGTTTAATTTTCGATGACTGGCCATAGAAAAAAAGTAAATATTCTGGCAAAGTGAATATTAGAAAATTAGAGCAGTTGTATCTAATTTTGTTTTATGATTTGGGAAACGTTGCAGTGCTCAAAGGAGTCACGCATGCCATTAATTGTGATTAAAAAGTGTATGTTCATGTGTATTTTTCTTTAATTAAAACTGTTGGAAGTTTATATTTTTCCCTAATCACAATAAATGCAACTTGCCGTTTCCTGACTATGGTGGTATGAACAATTTTATTACTAAGCAAGACATATATATATATATATATATATATATATATATATATATATTTGTTAACCCTATCAATGTTATGACCCAACGGGTTTCTGCTGCACATGGGTATTATGCTGTGTCTCTAGTTGTTCATTCGAGGAGTGGAAAATGTTCAGTACAGACATTAAACCGGAAAGTGGACATCGTAAAAACAATTTTAAAACTTGAAAACTCAGATGAAGTCACCACAGGAGGTTTTAAATTGTCAAAGTAGGAAGATTGTATTGAAGTCCTAAAGGGAAGTAAAAACGGTCTGGCTCTTCCTTCGAAATAGCCGTAGGAAAAACAGTTAACGCAGTGGAAGAGAGAGGAGAGAGAGAGAGTGAGAGAGAGAGTGAGAGAGAGAGTGAGAGAGAGAGTGAGAGAGAGTGAGAGAGAATGAGAGAGAATGAGAGAGAATGAGAGAGAGAGAGAGAGAGAGAGAGAGAGAAACGAAGTATCGCTAAAGAGTTGAGAACAGTTACAGCACGCAAATTACAACTCGAAGATTTGCACAAAGAATTTTAAACTTCGCGGTTTTGATAACTGTCTCATTCGTATTAATGTACATGTGTAAGAATTTTAGTTAGCGGAATGCCAGGACAATTGCTCTCATCTTATTAGCGGGCTTTGAGAAAAAAATGAAAAGTTTCCCAAGAAACCAGTAGTCTGCATCAATGAAACATTGGCACAATTCACTTAACAGTGTAGAAAGGTTGGCAACGTGACGAAATTCCTGGTGTGTTGGTCAATAAATCTGCTGGACAAAGAGAAATAATGGTGCATACTAGTGTGGTTATGGTCTTTATCACTAGAGCAAAACTAATCTTCTGGAATAGGTGATTGCCACAGTGTGATGAACAGCACCAACTGCAACAAAGGGTTTTGTGAAAAGGTTATATCCAAACCTTAGCTGTGTGATGCAGCTTGTCACATTATTCAGAAAAACAAAGATCCAATTCTGGCATCCAAAAAGATCGGTTTAAAGTAATGGTTTAACTTCAATAAAAGTTTAACTAAGATAAAGGGCTTGTTATACATTGTCAAGGTAAATAAACCATATTCAGTGTACCATTTATGAGAGAACATAAATTTCAAGTTATGAGAATGTCGTTTATTCCATTGAATTGGTATCAAATATAACGAAACATACATAGCAGCTAAAATGAGTATACGATTAATTGGAACGGATGTAAAGCATTAATCATGTGTTTAAATATCTGGGAAGAGATTAAATATCTGACGTGCATGTCAGAGTTAGCTCAATAGATTAAAAAGATGGTATAGAGATGCTTTGATTGAAGGAGAAATTAACAGAATAATAACCAATGTGGGTTTATATAGCAGTGATGAGAATGAAACAGATATTTTCATCAACTCTGTTGTTTCCGAAGATGATGTTGATTCTGAAGATTTTTATAGTGTTTTACACCTGCGTTTACTACTGAGGCACCACAGGCGGTGGATAATGGTGATACATGAAATGAAATGATAAAATGAGAAAGAGGTTGTTTTGTTTTTGTTTTTGTTTGTTTGTTTGTTTTTTGTTTTTTTAATGAAAGGGGGAATTCAAAAACATACCTCCCGCTCACGAATTCGCGCCTTAATGATCTTGGTCACCCTGGCAGTATTCTGAAGAGGACAATAACAAAACTTCGATACAGCAAGTGGAGCTGGCATAATGCAAAAGAAAACAAATGTGTCACATTTAGTCTTCTTTTGTTTTTAACAGTGTTTAACGCCGGTTTTTACTGATAAGACATCGCTTGGGTTGAACAATGATGATACATGAGATGAAATGATAAACTGGAAAAGGGTTTTTATTATTTATTTAGGAAGGAAACGTTCCAGGTAAAAGATTAGGCATTTGCCATTTATGGGGACTGAAGAAAACCTAGAGAAAACATCAGTCAAAGAAGACGGTCCTGGCGGGAAGGAACCCCAGACACTCCGCTTTCAGTTCACACCTTAACGACCTCGACTATCCGGGGCGTTATATTTTGTTTCTGTCCTGCAATATGATATATTACTTTCCGCCTGGTGCAGTGTACAACTTTTCGAAATATGTGTTTACTTCTGTCCTCACGATCGTCTCTTAGAGATAAACAAAGATATGACGCGTTCACTTGTCAGAGTGATGGTAAATGTTCGATCAATAGAGAAGATTTGAGAGTCAAAAGATGAAAAGAAATTCTCAATAGCTACCAAAGAATCAATAGAGGCTCTGGTTTGAGGTACAATATCTGCATGCCAAGTACAGCAATGAGCTTTATGGAAATTTGTGCAGCACGAGACAGTTGATCTAACCTTGTGTTAGATAAATACATATTCTCAGTTGTAAGACAAACGAGAGAAAGTGAGGGGGAGGGGAGGAGATAACCACTACATTGATTAACTTCAGTAATTGTTTTCTAGATTGGATACCCATTTGTCTGTTGCATTTATGGTATATATGTGTGTTTACCACATCTACGTGAAATCTACATAACTCTGTTTGCTTTTCTTTTTGTAACAATGGCAGTTAATCAAAATAAGCATAAAAGCATTCTAGCGATATTTTTTATTCTTTTTACAAAGTATCGTGACATTGACTTACTCTCAACTTATGAGGAGCATCCTGGGATTCGAGCAAACAAAACAGTATCAAAATTTAATTATAAGTCATAAACCAAGTGTGCGTATTGAGAAATATAATAAATATGCTGCGGGAAAAAAATCGGTTGCTGTTTTTAACTTTGCAAAAAAATATGTTATGTTACATCAAAAATATTTTCACTCTTTTTAGTAACATTTTCCTCAATTAGATATAAGAAAACAATAGAACTCAGCGTCTTCACTTTGCATACACTGTCATCTAAAATGTCACAAACCGTTATCTGTTTTGTGAAGTGGAACAAAATTCGAAAGTATTCCTGTTGAGCTACATAATGATGTTATGTTACAATGAGGTAAAGATTTTATGTTGCAATAAAGAAGTATTTTCGCTCTTTGATTTACTTTTATAAATATAAAGTACATGTTAAGAATTATTTTTAGTAATAATTTCTTCAAACTGGCATAAGAAAACATTACAACTTTGGACTTTACCGTCTTCACATTGCATAAATCAGGCGTCACAAAACCATATCTATGAATTGGAAAAGATCTGTCCAATTGAAATTGCAATGATATGCCCTACGGAGACGCTGATGCGCCGTGAAGCATATTTTTGGGCCACACCAGGTCTTATTCAATTCTTTTTAACGGACATTCTTTCCGTAAATAAAACTAACACACTACAACTATCTAAACAACACGTATTCCACATATACATATTTATATGGCATATATATATATATGAAATGATATTCGACCATTAATATGGCAGAATATACCCTTAAGGACGTTCATGTAGGTTTTGCATCTGGAACATTTCTCTTCAGGCTCTAGTAATAGTCCGCAAGAAAGATTATTCCCAGTGACGTTGGTGCCTCTCCGCTGCTGTTCGAATGTTTTATGAGCACTCACCTTACGCTTCGTTGTAATTATCACACCGTTTTCAGGAAATTATCCTAAAGGCAAGTTGAGGAAATGCATCTTTATGGACATGCAAACACCAAGAACCTGAAAGTTCCGTAGTGGTTTCTGAATAGCATATTCATACTCAGGGACTCTTATGGCACAGAAAATTGTTGATATGATCTTCAATACAAGTCAGGAATTTTTATTTATATACACCATACTCTCATCAAATTTATTATCTTTTATACATGACAATAAACATTGTTTCATATCTTTTATATGATTTATTTCCAAAATATATTCCCAAGTTCTAAAACATTAGAAAATCTTGACCTAAGTGAGCACAATAAATTTTAAATTCAAGATGCAATAATACAAAAGTTTATTTATAAAACTCTTTAATTAAGAACAAAATTAATATGAAAACCAGATCGGTGATTTTCCGTGGATTTGTAACGCAGGAATTAAATTTTGTTTAGACCCTATAACGCATATTTCTTATGAAACGCTGAATATTTTCAACATCTTGTTAATGAATTGCATTTTTAGCAAATCTACAATTTTTAAATTCCAAAAATATTGCACTAATTTGGCTTGTTTCTTTATTCCGCGTGTTCTTGGTTTACAATTTGTTTCCAACACCTATAATATTGTGACTTATCAATTTTGTATAGGCCGTTGTGGGACGCCCTTGGCTCTAACTTCGTAAAAGAGTTCCTAACAAATATGTAATTGTGGATGCACATTTTTGTGACCTCAAATTGATTCAACTACAACTGAGACATGAAGTTCTGTTGCTTCCTGCAGAGTGGAATAGCAAGGACAAGAGTAGTGACTACATAAAATAAAATGCCACCCAAAGAGAGAAACACTTGCTGCTAGTAAGATAAACATAAATGAAGCGAAAATCTGGAGGACGTTTAAGACATGGGAACTATTCAGTAATCCTGTATTTGAAGGAAATTAAGTAAAGCGACTGAAATAGATAGCGGATCTCTCCGAAATGCTGTAAAACAACTACGAAGAGTTTGTTACTGAGCTTCTTCAGAACTATAGAAAACCGGAATGCAATATACCCCTGGAATGGCATTTATTGAACTCACTTTCAAGTTGACAATGTAATCCAGATGAACACAGAAAGTAATTCCAACATTTAACTTGGAAAACCATTACCAAGGATCATTACCCCAACAATGTTAGACAATTAACTATTGAAGGAACTCTCAAGAGGAATGTTTCTCAACCTAAGTATAGAAGAAAACTCAAAATGAACACATTTAAGTCACTTATAATTTTACTAAAGAAAGATTATGTAATTACAGCAAAATGTGGTATGTCTGATTCAATATAGTGGATGTATTTGAAAGCAAAAGCATAAAAGTTATTATAATTGTATTTTCACTCCCATTCAAAAGAAAAAGTACTTATAAAATTGTACTGTAAACTAACTATATTATCTTATTCCACTCAAAATATTTTATTTCAATGCCTAAATTCCAATTCAAGCTAAGTTATGTTTCACGGTTATTTCTTTAATACTATATTTCAAACAATTGAACAAGCAGCTTTTGAATTGTTAATGCAAATTTATATCCATTTGAAGACAAATTGTTTTAGATACGATATGCTTATGTATAAATTAATTTAGCACTCTTCTTATACATTTTATAAAATTATTCCGTTGTAACTCACAGCTATTTCTTCAGCTGGAACATTCCGAACATGTTCATACTTGACACAAATCTTGGGCATATAAAAGTGCGATTAGTTTTTATACATTATTTACTTAAAAATAACAGTTTATTGTTAACACATTTGACAGTAACTAGCGTTTGTGTAATTGCATCAAAGATTTTCGAGCTGCTCTCTCCAGCAAAATGGTGTATACAGGAGTGGACAAAACTATCTTCAGGAGGTGATTCCTGACAGGAAAAGGAACAAAAATTTCATGTATACTTATGTCCGGAAATGCATATTTTCTTAAGTAGTTGACACTGGTGAACAGCATCATCTTATCATAACACTCAGAGTCGGTCCTGGTGGTGCAGTGGTAACCATACTTGCCTTCTAAACCCAAGGTGGCGGGTTCAAACCCGGCCAGGATCGATGTAAAAATCGTAAGTATGGCTTCCTTCGGAAGGGAAGTAAACCCGTGGGTCCCGTGTCGTACATTTAGGGCACGAAAAGGAACATCAAGAAAGAAGAGGCCTCTGAGCAAAATTTGTCGGCCATTTCACGCCCGGAATTGAATGGGACGCTGATGACCTGAGATGTTAAAGAGCGTCCTTAAATAAAACGAATCAAAAAAAAAAAATAACAATCAGAACGAAAGATGTCCAAAGTGACCTCCAGGGATGCAATGCGTCCACACATCAAGGATTACTCCATTTTTTCGAATGTTCGAGCCTCTACCCGAATACCGGCACATGCTATACGCTGTTCAAGAGTGTGTGCATCAAGAACTGGCTTAGCGTACACAACATAAGTAAAAATCAAGGGGGTTTAAGTCGCTGATCGACCGGGCTATGGAAATGCATGATGGAGCACCAGCCCACTTCCGCATAATTGCTCGTCAACATTTCAATAACATCTTCTCCAGAAAATGGATAGGACGTGCAGTTCCTGTTTCATGGTCCGCTCGATCACTCTTGGTTTTTACCTGTTGGGGCATCTGAATGTTGTATACGCAAATCAGTTCCTGGTGTGCACACCCTTGAACAACGTGTTCGGGTAGCCTGTGACGTTATTCGAGTACATTCGAAAAAGTGAGGCAATCCATGATGTGACGTGTAGACGTTTGTATTCCATCCCATGAAGGCCACTTTGAACATCTTTTGTAACACTCTGCGTGCTATGATAGAATGAAGCCGTTCATCAGTGCCATCTACTTTCGAAAATATACACAGAAAATATACCCTGTACATATTCTTTAGGGTATCTACAGGCGTCACGATGGCCGTAAGCTTGTAGGACAACAAGATCTTCAGCCAGCTGATTGCCAGTGAAACTATCAGTGGTAATCAGCATCGAGAAAGCTTCAAATCTTCAAAATTTCAATATGTTTCTTCTTTTAGTAAATTGACTACTTTCGCAACCAGCAATGGACATTATTATTTTTTTTTTCGAAATTCTAACCGTTTATTCTGTGTTATACTTACCTGAGCTAACAGCATGCTCGAATTTATTATTTTATTAATGTGTGTGTGTGTGTGTGTGTGTGTGTGTGTGGAAGATTTGAATTGTTTGTAACTATATAATACACAAGAATAATTAATTACACTAGGGTAGGTGAAGTACATGGCGTTGATAAGTTAGCATTTACTTTCTTAAGACATCAATTCAAATTCTGTTGCAATAGGTAGATAGATATTGGACCATCAACACAGTTCTCTGTCAACAATGACATCTCACTTGCTATTAATTGTGTGCTATGCCAACATCTATATCATATAGATTCATTTCAGAAATTACTGGACAGAGACGAGGAAACATATTAATAACTCTACAAATCAAAAAACAGCACCTTGTACAAGTGAAGCAAAATACGTTCACTGTCACACGCAGCACGGAACAAGTTAAGGAACAATGGAAGTTTTGTACATGAACAGATGTAGAATGCATTGCAACGGTAGAGTGTGCACAACATGAACACTGTCGAAATTAAATGATGAATATAAAAGTTCCATTGTGTCGGGAGCAGTGTCATTTGTAACCACACATTTCCATGCCAAATATGTTCATTGATTGGAGTGTTCAGTGAGCACAATTTGCACGTTTAAATTTACGAGAACGCGACTGTTATATAAACGAAGATTCGAGTAAAGATATGGGCAGATGTAATCGGCAACTTTCTCGTTTGAGCATTGCTATTAAAAAGCACCACCATTTATCGCACGTTTTCATAGGAGTTTTGATCGATTTTGGAAGATATGCCATCCGCTACAAGTCGATAGAAATGGCACCTACACCATGAGACACCGGTACGTTTTAGAGCTCAAATATGCCATTATACAAATATTAATTTATAGAATACTGGAGAATGAACCAATACCTATTTGTGGGATGGGGAGGACGAGAGTGGAATCGGATGCGAGCAAAACAGAAGAGGCTCTGGTGGTCCAGATACTTTGTGTTTGAGGTGGCGTCGAGGATGACGTCGTCTGCTCCGGCTGAGAAGATGTATCTTGTTGTGGACGTTGAAACACTGCTTCTGTCCCAGGGAATTTCCTCTGTTTTCGTTGAGCTTAAAACTCAACTGGTGGGAGGAAGGAAAACAGGTGTCACAAATGAAGAGATGTTTCGAAACTTATCTTGAACGTTGATTTATTCCAGGTGTTTCTTCCTAGAAACCAGTGCTTTGTCTTATTAGAGTCGAAAACCCATTAAACTTAGAATACGTAATCAGAATGCCGAGCTTGAGAACGCCGAAAGAAAAACTGAATGCTGAGAATGTCGCTGCGCAGTGCGAGAGTATCTCTTGCAAAATGTTGGTGCCAGAGAGCCGCTTGCATAGTAACTGATTGCTGAGTCTTGCAGAATGTGCGAGAGAGTTGGTGTTGAGTGTTGACTGTCAGTGTTGAATTACAGAGTGTCGCTCGATGCCCAAACACACTTGTTTACATGTTGGGAACTTTGCGTCTAGGTCGCTTCTCCATTCAAAATTGAAATACTGACTGAAGATTGGCTTTATTGAATTCGCCTGTTTATTTCTGATTTGTCAGCTTGTAGGACTTTAAATTTCTGTTTTCTCATTCGGAGTTTTAAAGTTTCAACCATATTCCAACTCAGAGGTCGTTTCCCTTTCCGCAGGCATTTAACTTTGTGTTTATATGTGTGGAAGAACGCATGTTCACTTTCTGTTGCTTTTAAAGAAACCCGTCGATAACAAAAGACTGACCTTGGCCCGTTTAGGCTCTGCCATTTTTTTCCAACGGTATATTCGACAAAAGCACTGCTTCCTTCATATTATATAGGCGTAGGGTTTTACACCAAAATACCAAACAGAAAATGAACTCATTATCGGGCATTATTAGACATTAAGATAATTGGGAAAGCAGAAAAGATAAATAATTTACATTAAGATAGGGATGAAATCGCAGGAACGGTATCAACTTATAAGAAAATTCTTATTTAACTTTAAATTCAGCTGAAATACAATGCATTTGAATTGGTCTTTTATATTTTCCTTTTATGATAATTGTAAAACAATATTTAAATACTAAAAACGTTCAGAAATAGACTTTTTTCTTAAGTGATATTGTCGTGTCCCGGTGGAGTCTTCTGGTGTAGTGGTTACCATACTTGCCTCCTACACCCAAGAACGCGGGTTCGAACCCGGCCAGGACCGATGGATTTTTTCGGGCGTAAAAATCGTAAGGATGACTTCCTTCGGAAGGGAAGTAAAGCCGTGGGTCCCGTGTCGTACATTTGCGGCACGAAAAAGAACCTCAAGCCTGAAAGAGAGACCTCTGAGCAAAATTTGTCGGCCGTTTCACGCCCTGAGTTAAATGGGACGCTGATGACCTGAGATGTTTAAGAGCGTCCATAAATAAATCAATCAATCAATCAATCTTCTGCTAGAGGCTTCGTCAGCAGAGACTGAGTGAGAGTCAAGGGACATTTGGAGGGCCGAGAGGTGGGAGAATAGAATGGTCACTTAAGTGTTAAACACAACGTCGGTTTGTTTTAGTGAGGGTTTATTTACAGGTGAATAATGGAAGACATTACAAAACAAATACTAAGGAAATGAGAATTTACAATATTGATATTCTAAGTATCGGTGTGACAATCCGTATCAAGGCAAGGATTGCCAACTCTCTTAAATTCATACATCTGCTTCGTGCAACTAGAGCAAATCACCACACTGTTGAATACAAACATTAGATGCACGAACTTCCAGAACTTCTTGTAAAACTACAGCTGCATTCACTTCGTTCTATTCGATTGCTTTTTTCAGTGACTGCCAATTTGTTCGCCAGCCTGTGAAATTATTTTACAGAACAGAATTTGATTGTAAATATTTGTAGTTCCCTCCATGTTTTAGGACATGGTCTATAGCATTCGTAGTAATATTGAATAAGACCAATAAGAATTCGTAAAGACAAGACCATTCCAAAATTATTATGAAAAATTCCGGTCAATATTCTACCATAGTTGTTCATACAAGAGTGACACAGCTACCAGAGCAACAAAAGTTAAACAAATGCATATGAAAAAGAAAAAATTTCTCTAAAGCATAATTATATTTAAAAATATTAAATGTGTTAACATGTATAGAAAATACAATCACTTCCAGCTGGGAATTACTTTTAGAATAATCCTGTACTTTAAAACACGAAACAAGCCAAGAGGTTTGTGTTACTTTAACGATGCCTTTATTAACATTTACAAATGTATGAAAGCATAAAGGAGCACATGTTTAATAATCTCATATATACAAGGTTTTTCAAAAGTAACGCATAATTTATAGATTAGATATTTTGGGAAAAATGTAAGCCAACGTCAAATCCTATCTATTTTATAAATGTGAAACCTTTCAGCAGTCATTGTTGCATGAACTATGACGTCATGGAAGAAAATTTTAAATTGGAATGTGTAATTATATCACATTTTTGATAGAGCGCCTTCATTTATTATTTTATTTTCTCTCTCTGCACTTTCATTTGTTGTATACAGAACCTTCATTTGTTTCATACAAGAGCGTATGCTACTGAGACAGCAATCTGTTTGTCATAGTAACATACGCTTCATTATACATGTAATAAAACTTTATTTTGAAAAGTAGCTTAATTAAAAAAACAAATTAAGGTTCTGCACTTCCCTCATTTATATCTAGATTGTTATTAATATTTAAGATGCTGAATGTATTCGCAACTTTCTCTTCAGTTACTTTGTTATCCTTTATTATTAATGTAATTGCATTTTGAGGGGGTCTCAGTTTTCGCCTCCCCCCTTTTAATGTAGCAAGTGGTCTTATTTAATTGTCAATGAGTTCTTAATGAGTTTTTCATAAGAAAACTTTTGCTGCATTTATTACTTTCATAAGTAATTTACAATACAGTTTAGAATGTTGTTTTAAGTTTAATTTATAGGTACATTTTACTTAATTGTAAAGTATTCTCTTTTTTTAAGAATTTTTATTTCCTATAGTAATCTGTGATTATTTTGATTATGTTGTTTTTTATCCTGACTGGAAAGCATGATTCGAAATATATTTAGAGCATCCTTAGAAAATCACTAAATTAGCCATCGATATCATTAGGCCAATATACTTCTTGCTATGATTCATGTAGTAATTTTTAGTAAAATTATAAAGGTTTTATTTATGTATGTTCCTAAATCTGATATGCCTTTTATACAGGGTGATTCTAAAGTCCTTGGTATCGGGGGTGGATAGAACAGTAAGCCTGACAGACATAGCGGAAACTCTTATATCAATGGATACAATATCTACAAATTTCGTACATCCTTACAGGTGTTCTATGTCCTCCACGGCAGACATCAATCCTATAGTCAAGTTCTTGCCGTACCCGAGACTGAAAGTGTGATCCTCTCTCGCATCTATGTTAAAGGCGGTACGAACTCACGATCTTTGACTTAACTCCATTAGAAAAAAAGCACATGGGGTTAAGTCCGGTGACCGTGAAGACCACAGAAGAAGAGGAGAGTCATCTCGAGCATCACGTCCAATCTAACAACGAGGAATTTCAGCATCCATGTACTCACGGACATCATGATGAAAAATAGGTGGAGTCCCATCTCATCTTCTGATAAACAAATTTGGCTGTCTGCATGTAACAATGGCATTAGCTTGTTGAAGCATGTCCAGGTTCACTGGACCGGTAACAGTTTTCTCGGCAAAGAAAAATTGACCGTGCACTTTTGACGAAGAAACAGTACAAAACATATTGACTTTAGAGGAATCACGGAAGTATTCTACCTCAACACCAGGTATTTCCGTGCCCCAACTGAGTACATTGGGACGGTTCATTTTTCCGAACATATGAAACATGACCGCGTTACTAAAGATTAGTTTCTCAGAACCATTTTCTTCTAGCTGCTCTGAAGGCGACGTTTGTGATCCTTTGGACTCAGCGCCAGCAACAGATGTATCCGTTATGGTTTAACTTTAAGTCATTGATGTGAATGCCAGATTGTTAGCTGCGCGCTTTCCTGGCTCGCGCGACTGTCGCATTTTAGGGCTCAATAAATGCTTCTCTCGCACGCTCAACGGTCTCAACCGACACTCTTGGCCGCTTTGGTTTCTTGCCCACCTCACAAAGAGCCCTTCTCTTCAAACTGTTTGTACTATGAACGAATTGTTTTGGCTGTAGGTAGTTCTTGTTGATGTTTTGTAGAAATCGTCTTTGTACCTCCACAAAGGACTCACATTTACCGAATTGTAACACGCAGAAAACTTTACGTTCCCCAGTGATCGTCGCCATGACTACCTTCCAGCGGTTAAGTGTACAACTACGTCTATTTAAGATATTCTTTCCACTGATATAAGCGCTTCCTTTGTCTGTCATGGTTTCTGTATTATCGACCGAAATCAGGGAAGAACTCTAGATACATCTTATTTCTTAGATTTTATCATTTCATCCATAATGGGCATCATGGTCAGAAAATACCATTGAATAATTTTTTTAGGAAACCAGATTATCTGTATTTATAAATATATTATCTAATGTCTTTTAAGAAGTATGAGCTATTCTTGTGGAAAATAGTGCGAGATAAATTATGTCATTTAATGCCTTTAAGAGTCCTTATCTACATTTTGGGGAAAAATGATAGTGCTAGAGAAGTTATAAAGTCACTGAGCTGACTTTTTTCTCAGGTTGATACTAAATGCTTATTACTCAAAAGTATTAGCTCTGGGGTTGGTTTATACACAGAATGTGAGGCAATATTAAGATATTTCATGAACGTTTGAAAAATTTACTATTGTTCTTGAGGGAAAATTCTTGTTTTAAAGGAAATTATTCCCAGATTAAAGAATATTTGCCAAGTCTCGTAGAAGAATTGTAAGGAAAAAACAATAACTATAGCAGATAAAATAGAATTACTATAAGCGGTGAAAACCTTGCATGCGTTCTACAGCATTTTCATAGCAAGCTTTCTTTTACATATTAGGATGACAAGTGTGGGAAGGAGGGACGGAAGATAGAGCGATAAATGTTATGCTTATAATCGACCCAGGAACGCAATTTTGTCATGAAAGAGGATCATGTTATAAAATAGGTTTTCATTTGCTTTCTTGCCATTTTTTTTGCAGATCACCACAGCCACTTTTTCTGCATCTTCCTTCTCCGTTCCCTTTAAGCTCTTGTTTATTACCGTTTCATTTCCGTCTTCTCCAATTTGCTTCACGTAGCGATATGATTGAGGTATAATCTGTTGACACAGACATAAGTAATCCCTCCATTGACGTCAGCAGAGTATCTGCCATGTAACAGGCAGAGAGTCGTAATACCCATGCCAATATTTTCTTAAAGATTACTACGTAGATCATAATATTTTCCTTTATTATTTGATTATCATGTAAATGTATAACGATAATAGAGCACGTTCTTGGGGGGAAGAGAAAAAAAAAGGGTAAGAAAGAACGAACGAATGCATAAAACTGGCGATATCTTCAGTTTGTTATAATGCGTTTTTCTTAGTTCGTTCACTATCCTGAAATTCGGCACTAAACGTCAAACGTTTCAGAACAGAAGAAAGTATGTACTCATTTTATGAGCCTTTGTGGCTTGTGCAGGAAGGTGTGACTTTTGGTGTTCTATTAGATGGATTTTAGCTTTTAGCGCTTTATTGGAAAATGCTGTTTCCAGCATCAACTTGGAGCGATATTTGAGGGGGTGCATTTTAATTTTATTGGATAAATTGGGTCTCAGGGTTTTGTCACCCCCCCCCGGCTAGGAGACTGGAGTGGGTTAGGAGGAGGAATCCTCTCAGGACGATCTAGGTATTTTTTGATTCTGTGGCTGGTGTATCCTCGTCCTCCGTTGGATTTTCTGGCAGGTCCTAGTACTCCTGGCCGGTACCTACTGCAGGTAAACTACTGTGGAGACTGTGTTCTCAAATGTTGTCCTTTTTTAAAATAGTGGTATTTTAGTCGCTAGCATAGCGTACAGGGAAAAGGAGAATGGTAAGATATTCACAGACGAAAGAAGGAGGCGATGACGTCACTCTCAAATTGTTTATTTTTAACGTTTCACTAAGAGTACCAGGAGATCGAAACTAAAATGCTTTCTGGTATGTACATGTAAATAGCTCTCCCGAGAAATCTTGCCTGTCCAGGTTTGTTAAAAAAAAAATCAGGGAATTTATATTCTCGGAATTTTAACTGTTAAAATTCCAATAAGATCAAGAAAAAAATCAACGTCCGGACAAATGAAACTGAGAAACTTGGAGAACCATTGGGAGACACACTGCGAACTGTACGAAATGAAAAACTGCAAGCCACCGAACGATCTCAGCCTCTTTTAATAAAACTTCAGTCGTTCAGTCCTGTGTCTCATCAAACCAGTTTCAAAATATTGCCGTCGTTTTTACTAAAAGGAATCAGACTGTTCCTGAGTAGTGCCAATTTCTGGACATCGGTTGTTAAATTCCTCTAGGCAATGAGGTCTGGTCTAACGGTACAAACTTCGAAAACAAGTTTTCAGGGTTTTCTTATTGTTCTCGCGCATTCTTCCTGTTCAATGACTTTGGCAAGATTTTCCTTCGAACCCTCGTTTTGATGGTTTTAACAGTAAAGGTTCAAGGAGGGGAAACATACCGAAGTTACAGATGTGGCTTCTTCTCTGGAGTTTAGCAAGTTTCCACTTATGTGTAAGCTAAAATCCAAATAAAGTATTTTCCTCATTATAATACTATTCAGAATTATAAATGCATATTGAGAATTAATATACATTTTAAATATTCTCGTCGGGTCTAATAACTGTTTCAAACTTCAGCATGTTAATTTTTGCCATTTTCTCCATGATGATTACTACATGAAATTTTCCTGTTAATGACTAACCTGCTGTTTGTCCTTTTTTTCTATTTAATAATTAAGTATAAATGGTTCTTTTGGACCAGTAGTTTACTGTTTTTAAATTTTTTTGGTCTTAATTTTCTGTGTAGGGGAGCTAATGACCGTTAAAGCTGTGCGCCTTTGAACTGTAATAATAATAATAATAATAATAATAATAATAATAATAATAATAATAATAATACCAGGTCTACTTCAGGTACTCCAGGTTCCTGCCACCCATTCCACTGTTGCTCCAACATTACCTCATTCCATTTTCATCTTCATCACTTAGCGCCATGCAGTCCACAAATACTAGATGCGCGATTTCAAAGTAACTAACTACTCTACAGCCATCTGTGGCTCGTGTGCGCAACCCCAGTGCTTAGCCGGCAACTGAGTTGTCATCAGAAAACACATACACATTTCACAAACCGGTATTCGGTGCCTGAACCACAGTAGTGAACTAAATAAAACAATCGGTTCAGGCCAAGTGGTTTCGTATCTAACTTAAACATAAACACTCTATTTGCAGCATTTATCAATAATTTGGAACTATTTTCCCATTGATGTCTGCAAGCTTCCACGGACATAATATGTATAAAAATATAATAAAGTCAAAATAAAAAGGGCCAAACAGCTTATTATTATTATTATTATTATTATTATTATTATTATTGTTGTTGTTGTTGTTGTTATTATTATCATCATCATCATCATCATCATCATCATCATGTAGTAAAACAAACATATAGTAGCAATAATTCACCGAGAATTTACAATATGATTCAAAGTTCAAAAGGGAATCTTAAAAAAGTCCGTCACGCAGGAGCTACATAAACTAAGCGAATTCCTCACCCTTAGTCGTAACGCTGCCATCCTCCATTACTTTCCTTCACAATAAATAAAGTCATTGAATAGTTCCCCGTTGCAGCCGTAAAGCGTACTTCAGTTTGCATTATTGTTCGGGGAATCACGCAACAATTCCACATCTATTAATACCGAAGTATTGTCTTTTGAGGATTATACAGCATATTAACAAAAAAATGTAATTAATTTTAGTTTGTTGATCCCCGTTTTCAATTTCGTAATTTTAACTTGAGTGTTACCATAAAATCTAAAGTTCTTATTCTACACACAGCTCTAAACGATCTATTTCTACGCAAAATATAACACACTGATAGAACCTTTACTAAAACTGGATTAACTCTGCAGTAACGGCCGAATCTGTGATTTGTTTACAACTATAACAAAGCTCTTTGTTCTCTAGCTATAAAGTGTGTACAATGGAAATAAACTGCCCTCGATACGACTTGGCCATATAATTGTTCTTCTGAATTCAGTTTTCTGAAATCTCTGATGTACGCAACCACCATCGACGCGTTAAATCTGCACCATTCTTTTATTTTTGGCATTTTTTTTTTGCATGATAAAAATAAACCATAACCATCATCAATAGAGCAGAAAAATTAGTATAGATGTAGGGATAATAATTTTAGCATTACTTTTTGAACACCGTGTATATAAAAATATATTGAAAAATATGAATTGTAAGCCAATAAATGAAATTAATATAGCGTATCACTTAATTATATTAAACAAGTGCTGTAAAAATGTGATGCCAACTAAAACGACATTCTGAATTTATTTATAAAGGTAAATTTCCATTATTGTACTTTCTATAACAATTGTCAATGATTGTGATATGCTACATTTGACTTGAACGTTTGTTACTGCAATACACCGCAGCTTTACTGTTTCATAAAACATACATAGACTTTTATTCTTGTAAAATGAGAAACATACACTTTCTCTTGACACTGCACATTAATTGAATTCGCTCAAAGGAGAAAGATGTATGCATTGTATGAAGCTCCTGTATAACCAACAAAATACTCCAAAAGTTAGCAAATTTTGCACCACGCTTATCATGATCGATCAAAAATATGTTAGAAAAGTATACATAGAGTTTTTAACAACAAAATGATAAGCATTTCATCCAAATGCTCGTGGAAAACTAAAGTTATGTTTGATTCTGAACTACCTTCGCTTATATAAGCACAAAATGTGGGACGATTTGCGGATCTTTAGCGCTGATTTCAATTACCCAGCCGCGACTCGCCACAATTAGAGTACAGAGGATGTTTGTGGAACACTGTTACCTTAAAAGTGATGCAATTGCGTAGGAAATTGTAAACACTTTATGTTACAGGCCACAGCATGTTATCTGATCGCGTAATTGGTGCGTCTGTTTATTGATTGCTGTGCCCGCAGCTATTAGCCAACCCCTTGCAGCGTATTGCATTATCTGGCTATGGACATAGTATGCAATCGCAAAGAACTGCTGATAATATTATAGAGGGAAAGGGAAATGCACAAAAAGCATATCAGTAACAATTTGTGAAAACTCGACGAGGTACATACATCCTAAAAAATATCCTTATAATGGAATATATGACGCTATCCTTCCTGAGCTGGTATCTACTTTTATTACGGAAATATAATCGCGAACAGTTGAGATTCGGAAAGAAGAAAAATGAAAAGCCGTGAAAAGAGAATATGTTTTTTCTTCAAAGTAGTACCAAGCTCGTTATTATCTTTCATTCACTCATCTAGTAATATTTTAATCTTAGAATTGTACTATACCGCTTTGAAAATCCAAAAATTTGGATTAATTCTTGTTTTTGCTCTTCTACTCAACATGCAGAGGGTGCCAAAAATGTATACACACTTCAAGCTCAGAAAAAACTATGTGAACATAACAAAACTGAATTCACACAAACAGAAAATGATGAGCATTAATCATCTTAGACTTTTACAGTTGCTCAAAATGCTCACCATCCGCGTGGGTATACTTCTGAGTACGTTGAACTACTGATTGAGCAACGTTTGCGAAAGTGACCTCAGCGATTGCAACACATTCCGTTTCAATTTCTTCCCGAAGTGCTGCCAGTTAACTGATTTTCTACGGTATACGACATCGTTAATAGTTCCCCATTGGTAGAAGTCCAACGGAGTTAGATCCGGAGAACGCGGTGGAAACAATCGGACCTCTTCGTACCATCCATTTTTTTTTTTAACTTCAACAAATTCTCGGTATTCCAAAACCACTTCAAAATTGCTTTCCGCTGTTCAAACTATAATCTTGGTTCCATTTTGTTGTAGGTACGTTAGCATAACGTAATGTGAGTCACATCTGTTTACAGAACATCATATGATAATCTTGGCTTCACTTGTTCATTGTTGACTTAGCTGCCACGTAGCAACGCTGTCATAATGTACGTGATTCACGTCTGTTTACAGAGCATCATACTACACATTACTGTTGTTTGTCGGTCCAACATTGAAATACATTAAAAATATATATATATATATATATATATATATATATATAATATATATTCACTTGTCTAGCTTCTTGTCATTGAAGAACTCTAGTAGTTCGAAATAGTATAGCAATTTCAAGTGTGACTTTATCTAAGTGTTTTATCCTTTTCTACTTTTATTATTACTGTTAATTTGTTACATTGTTAATAGTGCTACTTTATTTTTCTTTTATATTATATATACATTTTGGCACCGTTAGTATATAAGTGAATTAAATATTAATACAAATATATATTTTAAATTATAGTACAAATTATGAATTTTTAAATAAAAGCTGCGTTAAATTTTCAAAGTTTTTAATTATTTATTTATGCAGGTTTCAATAGTTACCTCCGTGTGAATCGGTAATCAGAGACTTTAATTGTTTAAATATAAAGGGAAAATGCAGTTATTAGGATTTTAATATGCGTGTTTATGTACATTTTTTAATTTTTTACTTAAATATCATTGATTTGCATATTTATTGCAATTTATTTAAATAACATGTGTGTCGCAAAGGTGAAAAAGGAAAGGTAGGGACCAACATTCCAAATGGAAAGAGGAGTATAGTAGGGAAATCTTATCTCATCGAAAACTTTTGCATGTGTTGTGGAAATTATGTTCCGGAAAATGCAATGGAACAGCATTACGGAATAAATATTAGGTAGGTGCAATGAAATAGTTAAAAAAACAACATATAAATAGCTTTTTTAGATACTAAGTATAATAGATTTAGACACTCTATAGGTATTTTAAATAATACTACAATTTATTATATTAATATAGTGAACAGAATATAATACCAGCATTGCATAAATTTAGAATTCAAATTGCTAAAGTAAGATAGCTAATTGAATGTAGTATTACATAATGTAATGCGGAATGCGTTTAATAAAGATTTATAAAAAAATCCTACAACCTTCACCCAATTCTGCGATTAAACCTTAACACAGAAAAGCACACAGGTTGGTTACTAATCCCATCCTGACAAGAATTTCTGTCTTCTGGCTCAACCCTCAATGTCAACTTCGATCGGGATATATAGTTTTATATATTCTGAACTCCCAACTTCTACCGTCGCTGTATCCTACAAATTTGTATCGTTACATAGTCTGTCATCGCCCTAAGTTTGACTCGCATAGTCAGCACACATGCACATTTATGTTTTCCGCAGACATGGGTACAAAAAGAATAATCACTTTTTTATTTTGCAAATTGCAAGTATATGGCCAAACTGAGCACAAAATAAGGACCACATTTTTTATTTACTTGCATATCTACTTGCTCTCTTGCTGCTCAGAGCTTTGAAGAAATACAAATCAGCCTGTAACTTAGCAGTAACCAGTTTTACTGTTGCATTCAAAAGTCGAGTATTTAATAAATGTTCAGTAGTTTTGAGATGAAACCAGATGGTATGGTGGGGGCGGGAGTTGGGCTGTATGGTAGCTGCGGTAAACTGTTTATGCCCGCTGATCGCAGGTTTCGCCACGGCTACTGCAGACCACCCCCGCTCTTCTTTGATGAGACTCTCTCGAAGGCGTTTCGCTGTATTTTGGCGGCTGTGAGCTAGCCGCCGGGCCTGAGTGGAACGAAGGTGACGACAAATAACGTTATGTACTTTGCTGATATAGTTTATTCTTCTAACCATAATATTCGGATGAACTCACGTCTCTAGTTGAACCACAGCAAGGTAATATTGCCAAACGTGCACATTTATTGCGTTGACCAAAAGGTGCTGAGTGCAACGAAATTGTTAATTTAACTGAACTTCTTAATGCAGCTCAATGTTATATCGGCAGTCAATGTGGTGACTGGCGCTGGAACGTCGTCGCTGGAACTGGTACTTGGTACTTAGGCCGCTCTTCCGCTGATCTCTGGGCAACGGCAGCTGCAAGTATTTGGGCCTGGAAAATTCTGAGACTGCCCCCGTTTTGGGAAAGATCTAGTCCTTTTATATACAATATCAAACGACGCCATCCGTGAGCAACAGCGCGAAATACTCCCGCCAATTTTGTGTTAGCGTGTCTCATAGGTGATTTCTATTCGCTGGAAAAATTTTGTCAAGCCAAATGCTTCGCTATTCGTCAGATGAATTTAAACAGATTTCATAAGTTACTGTCAACGATCATTTTACTCGGACACCTGCAACTTTCCCGCATGTATGCCTGAGGGGGGAGGGGTTTCTACCCTAGCCGCATACCAAATTACCTTGCATTGTCTGACTTTTGCCAAGTTTTTCTGCGTTCGGAGAAGGACGAGAAGGACGAGAAGGACGAGAGTTTTCCCTTATTTCTACACGCTATTCCTTAAATATCACAAAATGTACGCATTTAGACACTATACAATATTAATTCTACATATGTCATTAAAGTTCCCCCCATTGAAAGAAAATGCAGAACATACTTGCACATAATTACAGAGTTGCTGATTCCAAAATCACAAATATGAATTATTTCAACTACTCTGTAATTGCCTAGGAGCCAGAAACAGTTTCAGAGATGATAGGGAGAGCGCATCTAGAACTACGGCAATGGGCACGACTAGTGCTGGACATTTACGAGTGCGATCCACATCTGTGTATAAGAAACATCACTACAGCCTTTGGTATTATTAAGGATAACTAAAACCACATCCTGAAAGAGTGCCGTTGGGATCCATAACGGAAGGTGCAGCAACTTCAGGAGTACGTTTTCAAAAGAATGTTTTATCTTCAGAGTTCTCATGGTAGCGTCACTTTTGGGTGACCGAACATAAATTAATTTGAGGAACTGGAGGTAATTTTCAAATTAAGATAGGATAATATCTAGGCTATAACAATAGCAATTGATTCGATAAAACATTATTCTGAGATGAACCTAACTAAAACAAACGTGAAGGGGGGGGGAGAAAGAAGAAGAAAAGAAAAGTATTGATATAATAGATCACCTGCACTAATTAACACATAAAATTTGTCACGCTGTGCTAATATCAGCGGACACAGCTGACGTTAATTACTTTGGTTAAACTGTAGTTTTTTTATCTTTCAAGGTAGTTACCGACAAGGGCGCTTCAATGCACTGACTAAACGTAATGTTTGCTATTCGAATCCAATCAGGATCTACTGAGGTTTTTTCAAGACCTTCTCAGTTCTCATTTTTCCCAGTTTTATTATTTCATTCAACCCATCATCAATGTCAACTGCATAAACTGCTATATTAGTAAAAACCGACTTTGAAAAACATTTAAAAAATTACCATTTTATGATTCTTTTGCATAGTATATTGCATCTACACCACTGCCAACAACTTCTCTTAAAAATGTATTTCTATTGTACTCATGTATACATAAATACAGTTTTGCTGTTAACCTATCCACAGTTTTAATAAGCACATGTCTGCGCCAAAGCTTAAGAACTGCTTTACTATAATCAACGTCAGAGACAAGTCTTTTTCTTAGATAGGGTCTTTTGCAGCTCCTTTCAGATACTTCTTTCCCAAATTTAACATCACGTGCTTCAAAATGAGAATGGTCTAATGCTAATTCGGCACAATTGGATCAGAGGTGCTAATCATGTTTATGTGACAAAGTACAACATTTTGAAAAAAACGAGGGAGGCCACGACTTTCGTCAAGAACAACAATAAGAAAACTCTTCAATTGTTGCTTACTACAAGCTAAAACATTAGCAACATACAGAATATCCACAGGTACTCATAAAACCATTCACGCAATTTAGTAATTGTTAACATATTTCACGTTATATAAATAAGTTTCATTGCCTTTGTAAGCACAGGCTAGAAACTTACATTGTTGCTATACTAACCAACACAGGAAACAAAATATGGAAAACTACAAAAGGATAAGCACCATTAAAGTCCAGTTCTCACCAAATACAACTGGGCCATCGACACAGGAAAAGCATCAATGGATTGTTAAAGAAATACAAGTCACTGCACATCAAGTACACACACTACAATTACATACAAGGGTACAAGCCATCTATCTAAAGGTAATGATACCTGTATTATATAATAAACTAATTGATAAGCACCAAGGGGAAGCTGAATTTGAATATAAATCAGGGAAAATTACTAAAGTTAAAATGGAACCACCAGAGTAACGTATTACAACAGTGCTGTTTTTAATGTTCCCCTGAAATCCTTAACAGTTCTTAGCACAATACATGATATAAGAAATGAAACCTGGAGCATACAGCAGATGCTTCCAGAAGTTAATAATGATATTAAAGCAGTGCGTATGCGGATTAAAATGATGTTCCAGTAGCAATATAAATTGCTTATACTACGACAGCTGTAGCACACCCTGGTCAACCATAGACATGTTTTGTTTGTGGGGACAAAACTATATGCAACAAAATTCCCCACGACGAACTTCAACATTGAAATTACAGCCCCACAATGCTGTAGACTGTTACACGATGTAATTAAAGCCAACGAATATAACAAATTGAATGATCCCATAAATAATAACACCCAGGAACAAAAGGAACCATCTCGAAATCAACGCTCAGGTTACCATGGAAACAAACATTCAAACTCCTTTTACATATGCAGCTACAAGGAATAAAAGGCCAATTCTAAATGAATCCTCCGTCAGTTACCCCTATACCCCTATAGATAATCATTCTAAAAATCTCAGCCTATAGTTCTGAGGAAGAAACTGCTGCAAAACCCACAAATTACACAAGAAGAATCCATTTAATAAGAAATAAAAAAACGTATCAACTCACACACTAGACGAACAGTTGACACCGATTAAACAAATATCACCATTTAACTTTCCTCTAAACTACATGGAACTCAAAAACCTCTATGACAATGCAATAGGAACACGGGACATATTAAAAATAGCGTGCTCATACAGAGATAACATTAAGAGCCTTGCTGAAATGATTAGAATACTTCATCCGCATTATAAAAACTGGGGATTAAAAATAGAATTACTAGGATTGAGAAAACTTTACTTGCTAAACTTAACGCAGATCTCAATATTTAAAAGACCTCATAACAAATCACAATTAAATACAAGTTTGACTACTTTCCTGCTTCAAAGGAATCAAAATGGATTTAATTCCCAGAGCGAAGTCTTACAACAATTAATAGGCACACACCACCGTCAAATAAACTGTGTGCAGGAAATTAATTTCAAAAATAATCTGCAGTTAACAGACAATGCTCTGCATACAACAAGAACCGTGTCACTTATCTCCGTTCCAGTGAGGATTTTTATTTATGGACGCTCTTTAACATCTCAGGTCATTAGCGTTCCAGTGAGGAGTAACTGCATATGTTAAGAATAATATAGTAAGCAAAGAAGTGCCAAATAAATAAGTTTCATTTTATTTGTTTATTTATGGGTGCGTCCCATTCAATTCAGGGCGCGAAACGGCCGACAATTTTTTCTCAGAGGCCTCTTCTCTCAGGCTTGAGTTCTTTATCGTGCCGTAAATGTACGACACGGGACCCACGGCTTTACTTCCCTTCCGAAGGAAGCCATACTTAGGATTTTTACGTCCGAAATATCGTCCATCGGCCGTAGCC
Source organism: Metallyticus violacea (assembly GCA_030762175.1). Classification (NCBI taxonomy): domain Eukaryota; kingdom Metazoa; phylum Arthropoda; class Insecta; order Mantodea; family Metallyticidae; genus Metallyticus; species Metallyticus violacea. Next base: position 107,600,080 of record CM060835.1, on the reverse strand, counting down.
GGGAATGAACCCGCAATCTTGGGTTTATGAGGCAAGGTAGAGACCACCAGGACCGACTAACTGAGTTTGAATCGAAAGAACCAAATCATTACTCGATTTCGAATTGGATACATTAGACTAACTGAATTGATACATTACTGAATAATATAGCTCCTACTGTATGCAACATAAACCCCTGTATTATACAAGTATGGACATGCTTTGCGGCGGAATTTTTCCAACAACCGAGCTTCGTGATTTTTTTTTTTTTTTGAATGGTTTATTTATGGACGCTCTTTAACAGCTGAGGTCATCAGCGTCCCATTCAACTCAGGGAGTGAAACGGCTGACATATTTTGCTCAGAGGCCTCTCTTTCAGGCTTGAGGTTCTTTTTCGTGCCGTAAATGTACGACACGGGACCCACGGCTTTACTTCCCTTCCGAAGGAAGCCATACTTAGGATTTTGACGCCCCGAAAGAGCTTCGTGATTGGTTTGCCAGCATCAACCGCCATTTTGGACCTGGCGACTGTGTGTTGTGCCATATGCTTATATGAGAACATTTTTAAAAGTTTATTATAATTGAGTTAATATGCTCGGATGTTGTGCATTTGGTTGTACAACTCAAGGAAAGAAAGGTGTCACGTTATATCGCATTCCTTCAGGAAAATACGACGTCGAAAGACGAAATGTTTGGATCCTGGGTTCTATCGAAGAGTTTTCGATTGTATTATGAAGTATTATGTAAGATTTTTTCTTAATATTTGAAATTAAACGAATAGACTACCCTAAAACGCTCCTGTTTTGGTGTTTTCATTCGTGAAAATAGGAATGTAGGAATGTCAAAAAAAGCTGCACTTGTAGCCTAAACTAAGGTTGTAAGGTAATAAATATTTTTTTAAAACTTCATGCATGCTTATTTCATTTCATTTCATTGTTGAAGAAGATTTTGGGGTTTAGTCAACCTTTTATTCTTATAAAAGTTTTGTTCTAAATTGAATTTTCTAGGAAGTCCTCCAAACCCTATAATTCTTATAATTCGTGCTTAACTGACAGGATAACTGTAGGCCTTATACAATTTATGTCACCAATGATATAATAAATGCATTACAACAAATAATTTAAATAGTGAGTAGCAAAATAAAATGAGAAATTCTTATTTTAAATTTTACGTGATAAAAGTATGTAATTGATAATGGCCTAGGTTTAATATTGCGATTTCTGCTTTAACCGATGACAGCCTTTTCCTCTGCCGGGAAATGATCCGTCATTGGCCGCTAAGTTCAGATGCGGTACTATACAAAAATGCCGTAACTATAGTTTCGACATAATCTCAAAAGTATGCATTTTCTACCTGATCTAGGCCTTCTAATGGGAAAAAAAAGACATCAGTATCATTATTATAAAAGACGCCGAAGGTATTATTCAACTATATAACACAATTATTTTAGCAATTAAATCGATTAAAACGACAGAAACTTAACACGTTTTATGGGAGTTAGAGATGGTTAGGCCCAAAATGGAGCGTGTACATGCTTGTATATTAGAGGGCTGTATGCAACATCTGTCACACCGTCATCTCCGTACGACACATATTTTCCTAAATGTCCATAATACCAACTTTAGAAAGCACGACATAATCTACCAGATCTAAAAGAAATCTTCAACAATCTATCTCACAGTAGAACTCTGTCTGAATTCTTAAAATCAAACAAATTTATGCAATGAAATATAAGAAACATGATAAAATCCCTATAATAATAATAATAATAATAATAATAATAATAATAATAATAATATATTAATGTTAAAGTGACATAAAGTAAATAAAAAGAAAAAACATTTGTACATTTAATTTAACTTCATGTATTTATGCATCTCTTTTGTTTCGTGTTTCCATTCTTAGTACTGTTATGCTTTATTTTCATTAACTCGTCTTTACATAGTAAAATTGCCAAGTTAATAAGCAGGGAATAAGACTAGCATTATTAATTGATGATTCGTAAAGAGTGAAAATCCTGAAAAGATTGAATTTCTGTTATGTTGACATGAGGGTTTGATGCAACACATGTTGCGCTCACGCACTTAACTCGGTGCTACATTCCCCCATGAGAGATAAGGTTTACACTCTTTACTTCCAGTTACTGATCACGGTAAAATATTCCCATAGTGATGACTCGTGACTAACAGAAGAAGCAACAGCCGCTATAGAACGTAAAGGAGCATTGCCATATGTTTCAAGATAAAATATTTAGTACACATAGAAAAGGTATTTAACCATTATTATGATTTTACCAGCTTTATTTATGTCACCAAGTACCCTATGTAGCCTAGTCTTAATTTTATAACATTATTTTTCATAGTCTATCAACTTAACACCTAAAATAATTTATGTTTATTTGCATTTGGATCTTATAATGCAAATATGTGTAAATAATAAAAATGGAAAATAAAGACATTCTTGGAACAATGTAGCTAAAATAAAAGAAACTAGAGAAGCAAAAATAGATAAGACACTTAATAGTCGTATAAATTTCCCCTTATTTCGGTCCACTTACTAAAGGCAAACTACGTTTTTGAAAGCGCATATAACAAAAAAACTGAAAAATGTACTAATAAATGGTTTCGAATACTCTGAGAAAGTAAAGAATAAAGATAATAGAGCAAAAAAAAAATTTAGTAAGTAATTATATAACAAACTCGTAAAATCAAATTCAAATTAACAAGTCAACAAAGTAGTAACTTTATATATATATATATATATATATATATATATATGTGTGTGTGTGTGTGTGTGTATGTGTGTGTTTGTGTGTGTGTTTGTTTGTGTGTGTGTGTGAAAGTAATAAATATTTAAAATAAAGTAACTTTTGGAACAATGTAACTAAAATAACAAAAACTAGAGAAACAGAAATAGATAAAAGTACTTAAATAGTAATACAAATCTCGCTATATTTCAAACCGTTTGTGTTCTTTTTCAAAGGCAGAAGGTATATACACACTTTTACAAACTTGGGTGGCGAGTTCCTAACACCAAAACAAGAAAAAATGTCCATATTAACATATGTCTGAAAATTCTAGTGTTTGGGTTATAAATGAGTTTGCCAAAACAGGGAAAAAATTATCCATATAAATATATGTTCAGAAATCCTCCGTTGAGTTATTAATGAAAGTTTACCAAAACAAGAAAACAGAGTCCATATAAACATATGTCCGGAAATCCTTAGTTTTTGAGTTATTAATTAAAGTTTACTTCATCGCTTTTCAAGGTGCAATCTTACAACTTAAGATCGTAACCGAAAATAAAATTAATTTTGTTAAGTGAGCGAATGATGTTATCGATCAAAGTCTTCCATATGACAAAATATTATTCCAAAATGCAACAATAGCACTGTTGAAGGTTAGCCATTTATGTGATTTGGTAATAACTCTATTAAAATGTGATAGAAATAGGCATTTTAACACTGCCGTAACCTTTCATTAATAATTAAAAAACTACAAATTTCCGGAAATATATTTATACGAAATGTTTCCTTATTTTGGTTTGAGGAACCCGCCACCAAAGTTTGTAAAAGTATTTCCGAAACACCCTGTATAAATGGAGAAAAATGAAGCAACCTTCATTTGAGAAGTGTTACAGCACAATGAACAGAATGTTCAACACTTATAAACTTGTAACATTTGAGAAGTGTTACAGCACAATGTACAGATTGTTCAACACTTATAAACTTGTAACATTTGAGAAGTGTTACAGCACAATGAACAGAATGTTCAACACTTATAAACTTGTAACATTTGAGAAGTGTTACAGCACAATGTACATATTGTTCAACACTTATAAACTTGTAACATTTGAGAAGTGTTACAGCACAATGTACAGATTGTTCAACACTTATAAACTTGTAACATTTTTTGTCACCGTCTACCTAACTACTAGAGCTTCTTCTTGAAAAAGAAATTAGGTTTGAAATATAAACTGTTTTAGTGTGTATTACAAGTTTGGAACCAGGTTTCTTTATGGTCAAAATAAGTACTACTAATTTGAATATTTCTTACATTAGCAAAGTCTACCAGTCTTATGCCATTTCAGTCATGGTTTCATGTTTCCTTTAAAGTGCTGAACTATCTGTTTATTGTGTTATAGTTTAATCTTGACATATATGATGTTTACTAGTGTTGTATGTTCCTATATGAGCTTTCGTATTGTTTTACTAAATATATACTTATATATAAACTACAGACGATCGGTCAAGTCATGTCATTGAAGGAAGCACAAAAATGACCAGTTCGTCAGATGATAAGGGTAGAAGTCAATTTGTTTTTCGAGAATGCCATGCTATACTTTGACATTCCAGCGACCTCGCACCTCGACTGGTGTCATTATGGAGATTTCATTTCAATATAAGCCTTATTAACTCAATTAAACCAACATCGCAAGCTGCAGGAAAGAGAACGTCGACTGTACACGTTGTGTGCGGAATTAATGAATCGAACTAAAAATGGACATACGGTAGTGACAAAACTCAATGTGGCCAGCACTAGCGCATATCCATCGCTTATTAGGCACCACCGAACAATACAAAGACAAAGGACAAATGGTTTACATATTAAAGGGGAATTCAAACCCACAACCCACAACTTACTTTTATATTAGGGTTCAAATTAATAACTTTCTATATTAGCGGCAGAGGCAACTGACATAGAAACAAAAAACATGTTATATTTGTGTCACCCGAACACTTCTCAAATCAAATGAGAGTTGTGAATAATGTGATCGAAGAAACCTTAATATAACCGCTTCCAAGGTGCAAAATGCAAAGAGCGAGCTGACCTTCTTTGTTTATACGACAGACAGTTCTTTACCATCGCAAACTATTACAAAACACGGTGAGGTTAAGTTAAGTCACTTACCATTGCTGTCATTTGCATAGAAATATATATAGAGATATATTAAATGTATGCACCCTGTATTAATTTATAGTCTAGAATGACTTATAAAAACTATAAACTCGGTTATATTTAATTTATAAGCTTAGTAGCTTTTAATTTTCATTTGTATGCAACTTTTAAGTAAACAAATACGACACAGAATTTAATAAAATATGCAGCGGTATTAAATATGAGGAAATGGGATTAATGAAATGATATGTAGAGTGGACGGAAGAATTTGGAAAAAAGGGGTAAATAATTCCTTCCTCTCCGACGGTGGTTACCGCTGTCTTACAGTTTTGCCACGGCTGTTGAGACTCTGATACTGGATACTTTTATGGTTCCGTGACCATAGGGGAAGGAATCCTCGAGGTTAATAATATTTTCCGTTATGGAAGATGGAATACAATTTATTGTTCTTACACTATTGTACACAAACTATTACATTTAACTAATGAAGATCATCCACTCAATTCTTGCGATATTAACTATCGCTTTCCACTACTTGATCGGAACTAGAAAGCCCTTCCACTGACCTTGCCTCGCTGAATACTCTTGCCAGACTGAATATTGGCCACAAAGTTACAAACTAAATGAATATGGTCTACGTGACATTTTCCATGTAATGCTTGACTTCTTCCCTTGAAGAGGTTAAAGGCCCATTTTTTCACCCCTATAGTTTCCAAAAGTTTTATGGTGCCTTCCCTCCTTAAGAAATTCTCTAACTGAATAGCAATCAACATCTTGCCCAAGGATTTTTTACCCATATTGCGCTACAACAGGCTACAGAAATTTTCAGGTCAGGTTTTATGGCTAGGATACCTTTCTGTACACCTGCGAGAAAATCACATTTTATACATAATATTCAACACTTGTACAGAAAATGACTTTACACATGGCTATAACGTAGTTACATAAAATTATTTGTTACAATCAATCTAATTAAATATGGGGGTGACAGCTCATAAATGCTACCTCAAATATTAGTTCTCTCAACAATAAAAGTGTCTTAATACAATGAAAAAGCATATTCATTTACATCCAAACACTAAATTAAAATGCCGCTTTAACAGAAAAAAAAAATTAGCGAATGGCCTATCCTCTGGAAAAAATAAGCAATTAAAATGCAAAAGGAAAATCATTCAAGCATATCTTTGGAATAAAAAATAGTTATCACTGAAAATATATTTTTTTTTAAATTTGAAACAGCAGCAAGCCGCCATCAATTGTGTTACATAATCGGTTTTAACCCATTGGCCCCGTATTTAAATGCTCTCATTGCTCCCTCAGATATCTTATTCATATCCCTCTAAAACCCCGCGAGTGTGCCTCAAAGCTGAGAAATAAATATAAATCAACCAATATAATCTGATTTTTGAAAATTTGTATGCATTATATTGAAAGCACTGACTCGCCAATTTTGATGGCCTGATATGATTGTTCGGTGTGATAGGTTTCAAAACAGTTCTCCAAATGAAGAGCGACATTTTTTGCATTCCCAACCACTTTTGCTCCTTTAACCGCTACTGTAGCAAATAACACATTTTTTGTTACATTTTTTTCCTTGTTGTGGATGAAATGTGCGTCAGAAAGAGGGATCATATTTTAGTTTGCAATATCAATTGGGTTATTCCCAGCTAAAGGTCAACCTATAAGATTGTACACTGGCGGTGTTACGCTTGAAACACCTGATAAGCAAATATTGCAAATGCACAGCTCGCATTGCCTTCTAGTACTCAAGGGCGCAATTTCGTTCCTTTACCTCCTTCCTGGGTGTTTGAATTTTCCTTCTTCTCAGCTTCGTGTTTCGTCGATAGGAAATAAACTTCTTTGTTAATCCTTCCATCTCACTCAGCGCATTCTTTGCAGATCATGATTCATAATGGTCACGTTTCAGTTTATTATGAGAGAAGTCAGGCGATGTTCCGTCCTATTTGTTCTCACGGTACCAACCGCATAGTTTTTCTGTCCATTAGCGTTCTAAAATGATCTGGGAGCGACCAGTTGTCTAGATACAATGTATGACCTGTGTCTAACAATGATTCACACAACATTTGTAATTAATAGATACTAGGATAAGTCACATCATCACCTACGTAAAATTTAAATACAAGCAATATCCAGATTCACAAATTATGTAAAATTTAATTCCATATATCTCACGTTTGGATCCTACATTGCACGTTTGAAAGGTTACATCTGACTTTCATTAGACTTTCATCCAGAGCTATGGCTTCTGTAAGAAGATTTAATTCTGATAATGTTGCAGAATAATGCTAAATGATAGACCTAATTATTTTTTAGCTTGTCATGTTGATCTAATTTCTGTAGTCGATGAAATGCAAAAACGTTTATGATTGACTAAACCCCTATCTGTTCATTGTTTCCCCAGATACTGGTGTCCCAGTGTATCTCGTTACTTCAATATAGTTGAATTCCTGACTTTGGTTCCAGACGTCAAAATAATTAGAGGAAAGTATGATCTAATCTCATCTGGTATACGAGGGACATTGAAAACGTTTTGAAAATGCTACCTTAAAGTCCAAGTTAAAGACTCAATTCGAGAACTTATCCTCACAACTCTCCACCCTTCTCCACACACAGCTGTACAAGGTATCACCACTTGTCAAAAGCACTACGGTACTGGGACTGAGATATTGCCAACAGAGTTGAATTTATAGCTTGAACAAGGTCCTGCATTTGTTTAAAATATTTTCCAGCAATGCAAGATTTCACCCGCAGAAACAACCAGAAGTCGCACGGGGCAAGGTCAGGACTGTAAGGTAAATAGTCAAGCAACTGGACTTTGGCGATTTCATTTTCCTCAAATTTTCAGCTGTTCTGTGAGAAGACGCATTGTCGTGCAAAAGCAATAACTTTGAAGTTCCTGTGTTTGGACGCCACCGCCTCAGTTCTTCAAATATAAAATACTAATATATTGTATTCTCCATTATTTGCCATACCTTCTGGCATACAAACCACTAATGGTCCTTCATAGTTGAACGAAACATGAACATTAGTTTTCCAGAACTAAAATCTTGTCGAAGAACAATTGGTGTTGGGTCATTCTAATTTACCCACGTGTTATTCCGAGCTTTATTTGGGGTGGTATAGTAGGTAATATAGATATATCAGTGTATATATCTGTGAAACGTTTAAGTCCGTTTGGTAGAAACATGCTTAGCAGTTTCCTTTCTCCACCTTTTCTCTTCATTGGTTAGGGAATGTGGAATTCACTCTGCAAATATTTTTCGCAGCTTTAAATTCTCATGAAGCATACTGTCAAAACTGCCTAACACTGATAGTTAGTATTTCAACATTTATATGTCCATTTTCCTCCATAAAGTTCGTCACTCTTTTAATTGTTCTTTGGTTAGCAGGTTCCAGAGTCCGTCCAGAGCGAGGATTGTGTTTCATAGTCTCTCGCTCATAATCAAATGATCCGATCCCTCTTGTAACGGTATCAAATGAACACATTTCATCACCATGAACAGCTACCAAGTCCTCGTGGATTTTTTTTTTTTTTTTTTTTTTTTCGCTCTTGCACCTAGCTTATAGCATGTGAAAACTAAAGTTTTCAATAGATATATTTACGATTATACCACATGACTATTGGCTATTGACACTGAACTCGGACTGTACGACAGTGACTACGCTAGTTTAAACTTGAACTTATGCATATTTTGATAACTTAAGGCCCATTGTTGCCAGCTGCATTAGTTACATATTTGTAGACATTATTGTCCAACAATGGATAGGCTATTGCAAAACTTTTTGAATGCCCCTCGTAGTATTAAAAAGTTATCATCTTTTAGTTTTCTCTCACTTCATTTTGCATTTGCTGTGTAACATAAATTAAATATATATACACACACACACATTAACTTCTGAATGTGGCCTTGATTTATATTTTATAGTAATTTACAGACTCCATTGCAATATTTATGTTGTTATTCAATTTTTTTTTTCCGTTCCAATCACTTTGTTTCCTCTGCCTCACAACGTGAGCGAGAGAATTTTGAAGGACTCGAAGCGAAATCATGATCATCATGATCATCATGATCATCATCATCAATTTTGAACTGCATTCATAGCAGATTTATTGACAGCGGCACTAATTGTAACTTCATTTCCTGTTTCAAAATTTAGAAAATTTAGGACACTTTCAATAAGCTTTCCCAAGTCCTCTTCGTCGTCACATCTCACTGCTTGTCATGCCATGTTAGCTATTGAAGTTAACTATACTTTACAATGAAAGAAGTAACTTTATCGAACATATAACAGTTGATGAGGTAAACTGTTTATACTCGATGATCTCTACCACCACGGGTGGCCGAGGTCATTAAGGCACGGACTCGTGAGAGGTCTGGGGTTCGAATCCCACTAGGACCGTCCTCTCTGACTGAGGCCCTTTCCAGGTTTTCCTCAGTCCTCATAACTGGCAAATGCCCGGGAGGTACCCTAAACTTAGACCTGGAACGTTTCCTTGCTTAAAAAAATAAATCCTTTCCCAATTTATCATTTCATTTTATGTATCACCAGTGTCCACCGCCTGTGGCGCCACAGTAGTAAAAACGGGCGTTAAACACACGATTCAAAAAACACTCAATGAACTACGTGTATTTAGTATGTAACTTAGAGACGGAAATACGAGTAGTTTTATGGCCACCACACACTTGCAAGCTGTGCTCGTCATCGATTTATACGCCATTATTACTTTATGAGAGTACAGCTTGTCATAAGACTTGAATGGATTAATGCAAAATTAATAGTATTACCCAATGCAGTAAAGAGGGGAAGGAGTGTTAAGGTTCCACGCACTTGCTCTTATATGATGCAACATTAAATGAACACGACTGTGCCGCCACCTCACATAAGTGGGAGGAAACTGTTAACTGCCAAAATACCATCAGCATGCGTATATGTATGGAATTTACTACATTGAATTCCACCCACTACGGCATTCAAAGCGCACTCTCCATTTCTGCTGGCTTATACACACAAGCACAAAACATCAAAGTGATTGACAAAGAGCTCTTCCCTCTTTTGTGAGATTACGTTTCAAAAGCTTAAAAAACAACCTGCTCTTGCTGTTTACCTTTCTATTTGTAATCCCCATCGTTATATGAGACTCATTCAAGCGAAAGTATCCATAGTTTGAGAGTCACTCAGCCCCCCCCCCCCCCCCTAGTATTTAACGCCACTACTGAAGCATTAAACATTAATGATGAATTTAGATTGATCCTTTTTTTTTTTTTTTTCCGGACGCTCTTTAACATCTCAGGTCACTAGCGTCCCATTCAATTCAGAGTATAAAACGGCGGACAAAATTTGCCTTTTCTTTCAGGCTTGAGGTTATTTTTCGTGCCGTAAATCTACGACTTGGGACCCACGACTTTACTACCCTTACTTAGGATTTTTACGCCCTAAAAATCCATCGACCCTGGCCGGGTTTGAACCCGCGTTCTTGGGTTACGATGCAAGCAAGTATGGTTACCACTAGACCACCAGGACCGACACTGATGATGAAGATAACATGATAAATTAGGAAAGGATTTCTATTTAGGCAGAAAAAGTTCCGCGACAAAGTTTAGGGAATCTACCGTCATTTACCATTGACGAAGACAGAAAAATCTGGGGGGAAAAAGTTCAGGACAGTGGGTCCTAGAACTTTCATTTAAAAATCCTTAACGACCTTGGCTACCCGTCTCGGTGGAGTGCCACTGGAGGTAACAATGGGTATGAGTTTTCTTATTGTAGCTGGTAATGCTATCCCTATCAGGTGTTTATGAGAAAAAAACGATGAGAAGACAATATGCAATTTGGGGTGTTCTTGGCAGGTACACCTTTCTAGGCATTATTCGTTTAGTGTTAAAAAACATACTCCCGTCGAGATCCACCGCTGAACTTGAGCGCTTTGTTGCTTTGTTTTATTTATGGACGATCTTTAACATCTCAGGTCATCAGCGTCCTATTCAATTCAGGGCGTGAAACGGCCGACAAATTTTGCTCAGAGGCCTCTCTTTCAGGCTTGAGGTTCTTTTTCGTGCCGTAAATGTACGACACGGGACCCACGGCTTTATTTCCCTTCGGAAGAAAGCTAAACTTAGAACTTTTACGCCTGAAAAAATCCATCCACCCTGGCCGGGTTTGTACCCGCGATCTTCGGTTTAGAAGGTAAGTATGGTTACCACTACACAACCAGGACCGACATCTCAGCGCAAATGAGAATAGTTTCACCCTATGTAATTTACTTATTGCAATGATAGAAGACAAATTAGCTTGAGGTGATTTCATAATGAAGCAATTGATGCGCTTCACCCTGAATAACTTAATTTTGCTAACTTAACAAAGAAGTGCATATGCTGCAATTTACGGCTCAACGTTTACTAACCATCCCTATATTGAAATCAGAGGAAGTTTGAAGCAACCAAACGCAAAAACGAGTATTGTTAACACCGTTGTAAGACCTACTTACATTGTTCAGGAAGATGCAAAAATAAATTGCATTTTTAAGTCCAAAAGGGACATATTTTATTCCGCAGTGTGCTCAGTGCGTGAAATCAAGCGGAGAAAAAGTGTCTTTGTATATAATTAATCTAGTGAATCCGTGCGGTGAAAAACTTCAAAGCAGAGATTTCTACAGAAGTTCTCTTCGGTGTGAAACAGAGTGTCCTGGCTTATACGGAGTACCTCTAGGCTCATCGTTAGCTTTTGTCACAACTGGTGGTTTGTTATTATTGTTTCGCAAGAGCGTCAGAGGTCAAAGTTTTCGAAAGTTTGTCTCCCCCCGCCCTTGAAAAGGGATACTGCCTAGTTTCTTACTTAACTGCTTAGGCCATTGGTAAGCCCCATAGCGTGCAAGGGGAAATATCCTTATCATTTAGACCTACCTAGGATAAGCAGGTGAACTAGATTGCATCCCAAAAATATTGAACGTCTTCTTATGTAATGTCATGAAATGATGGAATGATGATGATGATGATAATAATAATAATAATAATAATAATAATAATAATAATAATAATAATACGCCCGAATGTCCCCACAAGAGGGTAGCTCTTATTCGCTAATGCGATGATCTAATTCACATTAGGGCTGTGTACAGTACTATCCTGTATGCCACACTTTTGTTATACTTCTGTTCATCATATTTCACTCGTTTCGAAGTTGGCGTTCTATGATTTTCCTTATTCTGCATCTGCTATTCTGCATCATTGTCGACCTGCCTGTTCCGCGTAGAAGTCTTCCCATCTCCGTCTTGGCCTTTTTCTGTGTCGTTTGCCTGAGCGCGTACGTAAAGGAAGATCACAGCATAAGCAACAAGTACTTGAAGCAATACAACTGACACTGGCTGGATACTGGTCTGGCAATGAACAAGTACCACTTAACAAACGTTAAAATGTTTCAATTTACAGACATTGTTGTTCCAGTAATAGAATTGGAAATGGTAAAAATAGCAAGATTAAAAAACAAAACCAGAATGGTTCTTTAAAAATATTAATTTGGTTTAAACCGTGGCTTAAATCAGCCAGTCAACCATAGTTTGTAGTCTTGTACAGATAGCTTTTATTTTTCCACCAACATTTAATGTCATAGTGAAGATGAAAGAAACAAAAACTAATCCTGCATACAATCTAAACAATGAAACTTACAATGTCAGTGTTGCAAAGTTTGGGATTTCTTTATTGGTGCTGTTTTCTAGTACGTGCAAAATATAAATGCATACTTCTGCATTGTACACTAACTCAAACTGTACGGTAGGTGCTGTATTGTTCATAACATATAGGCATGATGACTGTTGATGATTCCACATGGTGGTCTTATGCGTCCATCTGTCGTCCTGCATCTTCGTTATGTGGCCTCTCCATATCCACTTCTGTCTGGAGGCTCTTTCTGCGATGTCTGTTGCGTTCTCGTATGGCTAACGTTTCGTTTGAGATTTTGTCCATTTTTATTCCTAATATCCTGCGTAATATTTAGGTATCTATTTGGATGAAAAATTAAATTTTAAGAAACATGTAGAAAATACAAGAACTAGAGCAGAAAAAGTTATGTTTAAGTTGGCCAATATTGGACAAAGATATTTCAATATACAAGCTAACGGAATAAAAATCTATCATAATAGCATCTTTGCAGCCATATTAAACTATGGAGGAGGAGTTGGGGGGAAAAGGCACGCGAGATACATTTTATACGAACTTTAAGGAGCTCCCAAAGGAAAATTTTATTGAGATATACAGGGGCATCTTCCACATCCCCAACGATGGGACTATTAGTAATATTGGGTAAATGGCCAAGTGATTAATTAGTTTGATTAAGAGCAGCCTCTTATTGGCTTTAAAAACAAAATGAATAAAAAATAATGGACATTATAAGTAAAAAGTGAGAAATAAAAACGAAATCAAAAGATTCTTTATTACAAATGTGGCAACGAGAATGGGAAGAAATAAAAGAAGGTAGAAGAGTGCATGAAATATTTCCATCCATAAAGGAAAGATTACTATTTAAGCACATTCATCCCAATAAGGATTTAGTGCATTATGTAACAGGCCATGGTCCATATTGCTCATATTTGCAAAGATTTAAATTACAAGCAAACAATACATGTACGGACTGTAACGTGATCGATACACCGGAAAATGTCTAATTTGAATGCCTTAAATACCAGTCATTTGTAGCAGAGGAAAGACAACTACTTGCAGGGGAACGCATTTGGAAAATCATGAGAGACGAAGATGATTTTAGGGCATTGAACGAGTTAACAAATAAAATGTCATGCAAAATGGCAGATAAGTATAAAAACAGCAAAAATCAAACAAGAGAAAAAATCCAAAGGCCAGAAATCGTATATTCCCCTAGAAGATCCCAGAGAATCAGGGAAAGGCATGAAAGATATTTACAACTAGAATTAGTTGAAGAAAAACACTATAATGAAGACAACACCCAATTTGAATCAAAAGAAGAAAGCAGAATTGACAGAAGAAGGGAATAATGGCAGTTTTCGGGCAGAAAGGAAGCAGTTGAGAGGAGAAGAAGTAGACAGAGATCAAAAGGAGAGAGAAGAAAACTACGCTGTCAACACACCATGGTCCAGTGTAGCTGTTGTTTGAGAGTGGCAGCAACTCCATTGATGTCCAGGTCCTGATGCCAGGAATTCCAGTGGGGAGCAGTCCGGATACCGAGCGTTAGCAGAAATGAAGATGTAGATATTAAATTGGATAAAAAATTTAAATTGATTAATTTTAAATGTAATCATTGCTACTGGGTAATTATAAATCATAGCAAAATAGCCATAGTGCTGGTATCCAGTACCGGTTTAGCTTATTGAAGTTTTAGTTTTTAGTTATAGTATCAGTATTGTAGATTTTAAAATCTGTAGAATTTAAATTGTAATTTAAATTGTATTGAAATATATAAGAGGAATAAATAAAATAAATCTGGAGTATTATGTCCTGATGTAGAAACATGATATCAGGATGTAAGTATTGCAGAATAAAAATTAAAAAATAATAAAAATCCTGCGTTCCATTTTCGTTTGGTTTATTTGTAGTGCATTTATCTATTCGTTTGTAGCCGATTCTCTGACCCCCGTATTGCATTACTGGGTATGTGCAAGTTTCTAGTGCTTTAAATTTAAGCTTTTTGTATATTTTGCTGTCGGAAGGTCACATGATTAAAAAGTTTAAATTATTGCATCTCTAGTTTTGTCGAAAACACTATCCAAGTTATTAACTACTTCTTTCACCAGTTCAACTTACTTAACCTGAAATTTCTCCAACGAACTTTTATAGTTTTTATGAAGAAAAATAAAACATTTGTCCTTTTATTTTCGAGTATGAAGGTAATTTCTTGACTCCTTTAAAAGGTGCTGCTAAACAATCATCAAGAATACCAATAACCTTTTTCACTGCAGTTATTATAGGCGTCAATCTAAATTCTCATCTTGTAAGAACAGAAGAGGAGGCAAAGAGGGACATCAGGAGTCATGGACTTGAATGATACTATACGAAACGGCGATTTCAGAAACATCTTTTATAATCATATGGTCCATCTCGAGAAACTGACTTCGTATTTCTCGGACGATTTGGCGACAGGCAAGTTCAAAGTATGTTATGTGTATCAATCATCTTAAGTGGTAGTAACTTTCCAGCACATAGCTGGCAGCAACCGTCACAAACAGCGATATACATCAGGCTCCGCCGCCAGATTTAATATACGGATTTATCAAAAAGTTTACAGACTGTCGAGTGGTTAACCTTGTTCAGCTGCTCACAGTTTAATAGATAAATTATCCTGGATTCTATATGTCTCAATACCTACTAAAACTTTTTATATATAGTGCCTTACAGCATCACGGGCAAGAATTTTTTTTTTTCGAACAATTCCCTTTCCTGTTGCATCAATTTTCTTTTCGTAACAATGTGTCCATCGCCTGTGGTGCCTCTGTAGCAAAAACGAGTGTTAAACACTATTCATTCTTTTTTCGTAACAACAGAAAAGACAGCTAGCTTTTTCTTAAAGTAAAAGGATTGAGGAGACACTTATTTGTATATATTTCTATCGTAACTTTCCAATATTAAGGATTCACAAAGATCTTTAAATACTGTGAATGCGCTTATATATATATATATATATATATATACAGGTTGTTTCGCAGCTAATCTCACAATACAGATTTTACTGAAGAAATTTTTCGTCAGCCTCAGATATTTATCGTCCTGAGACACAAAATTTTATTTTGTGTTCAACGCTTCCCTTTACTTTGGCAGATTGAGACTCATTGAAAATGCAACTGCCTTTATTTAAGCTCATACCTCAAATAAATTCCTAGAATTTTACCTTAACAAACGTGCTCAGTTACAACAGCAGCAGCAACAACAATATTAGGAATCTTTGATATCGAGCAAATAAGCCCAAAGGCAACGTCTAGAAACGTAAACACCTAAACAATACTATTGTAAGAATACCATACTGTCAATGGTCGTGTTTATCAACACAATTAAGTGCACCGCCACGGGTGGCCGAGGTCGTTAAGGCGCGGAATCTGAGCCGGAGGTCTAGGGTTCGATTCCCGCCAAGACTATCCTTCCTGATTGAAGTTTTTCCTGGTTTCCCTCAGTCCTCATAAATTGCAAATGCCGCTAGGCACCCTAAACTTAGACCTGGAACGTTTCCTCCCTTAAAACAATACTCATATCCATTCATTTCCTGTATCATCAATGTCCACAGCCTGTGGTACCTCAGTATTTAATTTAAAATGTTGACATAAGTGAGAATTTTTCTCAAGATGGGCTGGACCAATATTTTGAAAATGTTCACAAGCATAATGTAGGCAAATGTAAAATGAGGTAACCAGAAGTATTTAAATGCCACTTTTAGTAGATAACATCAATACCAACAAGAAGTGAAAAATATTTCTATTTTTTCTTTCTTCAAAGTTTTAAAATTAATTTCTTTTCAAACAAGTAGCATAGTTATGCCATTCTAGTTCACAGGATAACATGTTGACTGGCAGTTTAAGTAAAAAAAAAGCATACCAATTCCAAGTAGTTTATAAGAAAAATGCATGATTACGTCACAGTGTTTTCAGTTTTTTTACAATATTTTATTTTGGTTTAAATGTTTTAAAAAAAACTATGCGCATTAGGGAATTAAAAATTACAGGGCATATTTAGTTAAGTTTTCTTAATACCTCTCAACAATTTCACATTGATAGGCTTAAAGCTTTCTGAGATACAGTGTAAAATGTATACTGTTGCATTATTTGCTAGATTTACGCTTCCTGGCTACCGTAAGACACAGCCAATTGACTCCTATTTCAATGTTCAACAAACTACATCTCTGCTTAAAACCATGTGATTTCTGCCGTATGCTTTTGCTAAACGTTACTCTTCTCTTTAAAGTGTTCCTTGGAACTAAAAATGATTTTGCAGCGGATTCTCATTGCATTTCCTCAACTGTTACAGTTCTGGTTAATTCCATGTTCTTCTTTTACCAAAGATAGTGATCGAATACTCGCAAGAGATTGCAAACCAGTCTGAAATTATAGTTACCTCATTAATTAAATATGTTCATGTAATAAGCTATTAGCCCCATTATAATTAAAGATGTGACAATTTTTCAGACGATTTTTGTTATTTATTTAAGTACATACATAAAACAGAAGATTACAATAAGAGAGTTGCAACCCCGAAGAAACAAAATGTCGTGCTCGGGTGCAATTTCAGTTATATATATATATATATACAGAATTGTATATGCACAGGTAATTAATAATGTATATACAGAAATTGAGGCATATGCGTTATTTGTTTCAATACATATTTAATTCTATTAAATGTAATTAAATAACGCAAAAATGTGTTCCTTTGCCCCTAAGGGCAGAACTGTGTATTGAGTTCTCCATAATCCTAACAGATGTCAGTAGGCTTCTGGCTTGAACTTCTTTCAGAGATTCAGTTTTTCTTTACCTCCTGATCGTTTAAAGCAGCGTATATCTTTAATATTCCTTATTTTCCTAAAGATAATAAATATATCGGCGCTTAATAAACATCTTAACAAACATCTCAATGGATTCGGCGAAGGATATGGTACCTCTCCCAGTAATATTAATAGTTTAAACACAGGAGCCTCAAGGTTTACACTTTTTCACAAAGTCACCAACCTTACAAGCATTAATTGGTGACTTTTCTGTTTGTCTTCATGTCCGCTGGATCCACGGCTATTCGGTATAAGTACACAATGAATTAAACAACCGGCTAGGAAATTAGAGAAATGATATAAAGATAAAAAAGTCAAGAAAAAAAAATACAAAAAAAAGAAAAAGAAAGTAACAAGTTGCCAGAAAACCAGTTTGTGGGAAGCAAAATAATAAATGTGAGTTGTGGCATGCGACAAAGAAAAAGGAAGTATGCAGAAGATAACAATAAGAAGAGAATAAAGGATACAAGAATAAAATAAGGAAATCAGATCACAAACTAAATGTAAGAAAATGTAGTTTTTGCAGGACTGAAAAGGGTACTATTAAATATATAAAACTCTATACGTTAATATGCACGAAGTGCATGGAGACGAGAATGAGACTTATGTGTTGTGCTTGCTGGAAATAGCCCATTGCTCATCCTTGTGACCCAGTAAACAATCCAGACACCCTCGACTGCCGCCAGATTTGTGTACCTGATGTTACTACCTAAACGTCCTGTTTATTTTACATGCTCATTTTATGTATTAGATAGAGCCATTGCGTGCGGTAATAAGGCCATACTATGGCTTAAGTGCCTATACCAGTCCTGCACCTTTGACTGTCTGCCAACAGTTGATATGTGAACAACTTTGAAGAGAACAAATCAGTGTACTTGTTAATAAATTTACAGTCGATTGCCGCGTTGTTTTCCATTTCAGAGATTTCTCTATAACCATCAATATATTTTTGTAATGTTTTAATTTACTGTCATTTGGCTATATTGGCCTTCTCTCGATGTCTATAGATAGTGGACTGAATACTATAGGTGCACCTGCAGAGATGAATGAAATGAATTAGTGATGGCGCTATCTGGGTAAGGAAAAACTCTGAAAAAACCCTTACTCAAGACAACTTGGCCTGACGGAGATTCGAACCTAGGACCTCCGGATTAGTAGCCACAAAGATCAAGGGTAGTCATAAATATTTTAAGCTATTAAAATGAGGCGTTGCTTTATTTTTTAACGGTGGCAACATTCTTTTGTTAGTTTGTTTGTTTGTTTGTTTGTTTTTTTTTTAAGTTCCAGCAAGAAAATTATCACTGATTTCCCTGAAGTATAGAATCAGCTAAGCATGCATTTTTTTAAAATCAATCCTATATGCAGATATGGTTTTAATTCGGAAGAAGAAAATTATATAGCAATTTTGAATCTATAAAGGAAAGAATATGATCTGCATACTTCTGTCTCTTGATGTCTCATTTTTATTAGTCTTATTTTTTTTAATACACCATTTCTTCTAATGCTTCTTCTTATTAATTAACTGTATTTCATCTATTTATTTGTTTTTGCTCTTTCTTCTCTTCTCTTTGCTTGGCTGTTCTAATAAATAAAGAAAAAACCAAGAGTATCAGATCTTTCTCAATGACCAAATGTATGTTTTCAAATGCCAGACAGCTACTCTAATTGATATTAGCTCTTTATAGGGTGTGGATCTAGTAGTAGTAACAGTAGCAGCAGCAGCAGCAGCAGTAGTAGTAGTAGTAGTAGTAGTAGTAGTAGTAGTAGTAGTAGTAGTAGTAGTAGTAGTAGTAATAGTATTTATAAAATATATTTTTTCAAATCTAACTCATCTATTTCGCACGAGTCCTGGGAATACATTGGAAAATACACGAAATTACACAAACAAATATTTATCTCTTAAAGGACAAACAATATATAATGAAATAAACAAATGGAAAAAAAATATATGATTGAAACAAATTTAAACACCTAAATAAAATAAATAAAAAGGAAAACAGCAAAAGTAAATAACTCACACTCCCTCATAAATGTGCAAATATTTAAAAAAAAATAATTGTTAATCATGTTCTCCTGCCACTTTTTCTCGTCTGTTTCTTCCGATATGAGCTATCTCACTTTATTTAAAAATTAACCTACTCCCTCCTCCTTTTTATATGCCAGCAAAGTCCAGAACTGCCACTGTCCACTCCACTGTTACAAAGGGTGTCGGTAGCGATCTCTTTCTCCATTCTTCTGTCCGCTTGCAGTACCCCCCAAAACATGCTCCCATGATTCTTTCTCCGCACATATAGGGCAAATTCTCGTACCTTCTCTGTCTGTTACTTTAAACACCCACCACACGCCTAACCTAAGCCAAGTCTGCCCCTGATTGCCGATTTTGGCACCTATTTGGTTGTAATACTCCAACCCCTCCAATTTTCAGTTCCGATTGTATCTCTTGAGAAACTTTTTCTGCATACAGCTGTCTATTAATGTCTCTCAAGCGTTTCTTTATTTTGCTCCAAACCCCCCTCCTGTTTCCCCGCTCTACGATCTAAATGCTCTCCATTCCTATATTTTCCAGACACCTACTCAATTTTCTTATTTCTTTCATTCTCAGCTGCTCCCGGTAGCAAATCGCCCTAATTAATGTCAGGTCTCCATGAACAATTCTTAGCCAGTATTTCACTGCTCGAATCTATTAGGGAACTACACAGCCCAAGAGAACAAGTGCTCTGGAAATTTCTACAGGTCGTCTCGCAGTATTGTAAAATGACCGTTTCATCTTTCCGAAGACCTGCAGGACTGCTGGACCCCGCCACGAACAAGTAGAAGCCATCTCTTATTTACGCGTCAGCTGATACTGTTCCCAATAACCTCTTTAGGAAATGGCATAAGGATCGCTTTCTACATATAAGTTTTTAATGTCTTCTAAAGGTTAAGTGAGCTATCTGGTTTGCGGCGCCAACCGAACAAAGCATTACTGGTCCGCTGGCAGATGATTGAATGCGATACGCGGTACTTTGATTTAGACAAAATATTCAAAACAAAGATAACCATTGCTTTAAACCTTGTGCCCTACCGAACAATTTCAACTCATATAGAGTGATTACTGTCAAAACATCTTTGAGACCCAAGAACATAGCTTCTTACTCATGATTACTCACATTCGATAAAGTTACAGTTTCTTCAAGTGATCCTTATTAGTTCTTCAACAATACCTACATTTGGCATAGTTTTTATAACAGTTTAAGTTTTAAGTCTAAGGCACACTGCATGTTATTTTTCTCACACTTCCTGTATATTAGGTACATGAAAGCTAGGGGAAACAATTTTATCCTTGAATTCGAAAATTACTTGAGCTCTGTAAATGATTTTATTATTTATACATCCATAGTAAAAATAATATTCCTCAAGTTCATAATTCTCTGATCCAAAGCACACATTAAAAAGAAAAGCTATCCAAAGTAAAACTAAAGTTATCTCGAGGTAGGCCAAGGGAACATAAACTTACAAACCCAAAACTCAAGAAAAATGACAAGTTGTGCCAGTACATTTTAAATCACAGCACATTATGTAATATTTTATCCCTTTCCCATAGTATTCTCCTTCCTTACAACGTCCCTTTTCGCTCTAGAAGAAAGTTCCCACTTCAGACGTAACTGGTAAGAAACCCTCGTTTTAACATATGTTACTGTGGACAATCGGAAGATATGACATCATTATAGTCAGTATTCCTATTAATATTAATGTGAGATTTTAATTATATCTGCTGTTAAAATAATGAAGTATTGAGATTGGTCCAGATTAGCCTACTGCTTCATTACTGCACTTTAAAAATAAATATTATGACGTTTCGTAAAGGAAAAAAAAACGTGTAGCTCTCTACAAACTTTCGAGAAGTAGTATGTACATTATAAATACAAACTTGCATATTATTTTTGGCTTTGAGTTAAATTTACGACATCCTTATATCATCAAAAGAAAGGTTTTTTTTTTTTTTTTTTTTTTTTTTTTTTTTTTTTTTTAAATATAAATGGTACCCTTTGTATACCACTTTCCTCTCCTCTTTATGATGTCTTTGCTTTTAACGCCATCTGGATATTGATATTTTTATTGGTGTTGCGTTTACTGAAGGGCATTGAAGTTTATTTAGTCGTTGAAAACTGTACTGAATTCAACATAAAAAACTGCATACACATGGTCACACAGTTATTGAAATAAAAATTGTTGGGAGTAAGCCAAAGATTTATATAACAGATATGTTGTTTTCTTCATTCTGGAAAAAAATATATTTTCAACTCTTTTTATGATATCCTTGTGCAGGTATAAGAGCGCAGGCGCAGTAATACAATATGTACACTATGTCGATACACTTGGATGTAATTTGGCAAGCAATCACTCAAAGAGAAACGGTACTTGGACAGTCCGCTTAATAAAAGGTAGAAACAATCACATAAGAAAGAGACCCAGCGGCTCTGGTAACACCCCAAGTTGACTCAGATAAACTTTCAGTGACCCCGCCTCGGATTCATTCTCATTTACGATAGGCTATCGTGCACAGCAGTCTATACTACCTATTAAAGTTGTTGTATAATCATAATGCAGAATATACTGAAAATAGTAAGCTCTTTAGCAGCAACAGCAAAGATAAGATGACTCGCAGATACTAAATATAATAAGAGATGAGGTGAATGCTTCGTGGACGCGATAACAACACAAGTGCTACGCAAGTGAGAATGCGTGGTACAGTCAAGGTGCATACGCTCTCTTTCATTTATCCTACTTTGCGGAAATTACTTCCTAAAACAGCTCCTCGAATTTGGACGGGGTGCAGTGAATTCTGGGGTTTTAAGGGACACTGATAGTGAATTTTCAAAGTTGCAAATTATTGTACGGATTTTTCTGAAACTTTTACTGTTATTGCATTTGTGTTAGATTAATATGTATATAAAATTTAATTCAACTTAAATAAATTATTTCATAAGTTTTATTGGGTAATATTGCATAATCAAAATGTCCCAAGCTTCTCACGAGTTCAAGCGGGTGTTTTTACTGGGGTGCGTGGACGATGTCGCCACACATTGGATGCCCGATTTGAAGCGATTTTTTTATGCTGGTGTTGATGTCGCTGAACCGAGAGTCCCACTTCATACCCCTGGTCGTTCAGTGTCCCGAAGTCGCCTTTCGTGCTGTTATTGGTCACGAGAGGAGTGAGATGCAGAGGGAAGGTTTAAATCACACGACCTTGTATCATTTAAATGCATTGAAATGTTTAACCACACTATGCTAGTTATCAGCCACCTGGTTCGCTATCTCTATAACTTTGATGACACGGGCTAAATATGCTGCATCTGTGTGCCTCTCGTCTACTGCCGCTGGTAAAGCGATGTTGATCATCAGAAAACGAGCGAAACGTATGCATGACTGAGCGAGTATGTGACTAAAGAACGTACATGTGAGACTGAAAACGTATATGTGAATGAACTGAATGTAATACTGAGAAGCATCGTAATGCTTTAACTTCCTGATCTTTCTGAACTGCGGCTGTTATCTGGTAAAAACTGTCGGGTTGAAAACGAAAATGAAACGTACCTTTTTGCTAGATTTGCTTCTCCTTCTATATGAAACTCAAACGTCGCCACGTGGTTTTAAAGCGTCACGTGTGGTCCACGGCACAGCGCCCACGGTATTCCTGAGCCTTTAAAATATTTAAATATAATTGGCGAGTTCTAGCTACCAAACGCACATATTTTAAATCTATCGCGTTTCTATCACATTATTGGAGAGTTCCTCATCATATGACGTGATGACGTTATCGCTGACACCTGTTCCCCCTTCTACCTTCAAACGAATTTTGAAGCATCTCCAACAATTAAGATACAAAAGGACCTATTGTTCGGCCACCTGCATGCATTTAGCTTTGTTATAATGGAGAGACCCCATCTTTCTAGCCATTACCAGCAGAAGGAATACAAAGGATGACAAAGGCAACCTTTTCCCTATTGTTACAGAGTCAAACTTCCAGGTAGCCGTGAATACATTTTCGTAATATGAAATGTCCCAGTTTGTTTTATATATAAGCTATTCACAGAATAATAAAAACTTCTAAAAAACATAAAACTCATAAAAAGCACTCAGAATGCAATATAAAAAAGTTCACACTAAAAACCGTAAAACTGAACACTAAAACCACACGATATTTCGAGCTAGGCTCTTGGACACGTGCTGAGAATAAACTTTTTTAAATTGCATTCTGAGTACTTTTTATGAGTTATATATATATATAATTAATGCTATTTACGTTATCTAAATGAATTTACTCTTGGACATGCGTGGTTATGAGTATCTGTCACAGAATTGAGAAAATGTCATTTTTGTATTTGGAGCTTTCATTATTTTTTTTTTATTAGTGTTTAATGCCCGTTTTTACTACTGAGGCACCACAGGCAGTGGACACTGATGATGATGAGATGAAATGATAAATTGGTAAAGGATATTGGAGCCTTGAGCCACATACAAAAAGTGGTATTTTAAATACATTTTATGAGCGACTTTGATAACTTTTTAATCTATAAAAAAGTATAATTCTTAAAATTAACTATTGTTTTTCATGGAAAATTTTTAAAATTATTATTGATGTTAGCATGTATTTTGTCTGGTAGAATATTACAATGGATATTTCTGCACATTCTCCGAAATTTTAATTTAATTTAAACAAAAACTGAGATGCGTGGAACATTTTGCAAGTGTGAAAATGAAGTTTTGAGAACAACGCTGTTTTATAAAGAAATATTTTGGGAAATAGTAAATTGCAAGCTTTACATATCAGAACCCTTCTGATTTAAAATTAAGCGTGTCTGTACTTTCCTTTGTGTTCTTCTGTGCTGTTGTTTTGCAAATTTTGCCACTAGCCAGGTCTCGTAGAGTGGAGTCGTATCCCGGGTCTTACTGATCTTTGAAGCAGCTGCCGAACATTCCTTGCTCCTTACCATAGATCTCAGTTTCTGAGAAGCAGAACAGCGTATATTAAAATATCCCTCCAGCGTATCAATGTCTCTACTGAGTCTATCAGAGAGCTATGCTCCTGTTATAAAAACATAAGGATCTGTCCCTATGGGGTACTGCTAATGTTCTGGCTTCTGGTCTGTTGATCTGTAATGATAAAGTGGTATTTTACATTGCAGATGCTTCTTGATGTTAAGTCTGTGGTAGCTGTTTAGTCTTGTTATAGTTTCTAACTTCAGTTTACCATGACCACGACCACCCAATCTAGTGTCAGTAGTATTTTTCTTTAGCTTGAGGAAAGGTGTAGTCATCGTCTTTGCTACATGATTGACACATTCTGCCTTCATTATTTCCACATTATACACCACTTCTTTAGGTGCTGGTGGGTCCATGCGTCTCCACCAGACAGTGTAGTTGTGTATCTCATTCCACACTTCTGTACTGAGGGGAAGTGGCAGGCTGAAAAAGGACTTGCGGAGCTCTTTGGAGCCGAAAGGGGGGAGGGTGAGCATGCAAATGTTGACTCCCTGTAGGCACCCAATGTTTCAAGGGACCATTTGTTGCACAAAAAAGAGGAGGATGTTCGATTTTGGCCAAAAACTCGCTCCCAATGGCCCTCAAGGGAATTTGGGCGCTTTTCAGATACCATTAATTTCAAAACTAGGTTGCAAAATATTTAGTACTCATATTTTAGTGAGACCAATCCTCATTAAGGGCGATTTACTATTTGCATCAAGTTAGAATCTGGCACCATAGACACTGGGTAGAGGAGTTAAAGATAGGGCTAGAAATAAATGGATCTGGGAGAAGGGGGAGGGAAGGAGCAACGATAATTTATTGAGAAAAGTTAGAAGAAACTCCATTGATATCAATAAAATATAGAAGCAACTTAGGGAAGAAACGTCACTTGAACTTAGTAATGAGCTAAAACAACCGGGGGAATGAATTATACATACATAACTTGAATTTCCAGGAGAGATCAAATGTATCTTGGTTTAGGCTAGTGATTCGAATAGTACGTACAAAATGATCAACGAGCAGGTGATAGAGTCTGCCCCCTATGTGGAAATCCGGAACATTATCAACATATATTTTGGCACATTTCCCAAATACTGAACAATGGTGCGTAAATTTAGGAACTTTAGTTCACAAACTGGAATAGAAGCACATTAGCAGGGGAAAATTCACTTGCGCAGGAAGGCAGGAAGAGAGCTGACAGAGCTTAAAGTGCGCATAATTAGAAGCTGTGTGTCTAAGCAATTGTAAATGTGCTAGAACGAATCCATTACATCTAAAACATATGAAATAAGGAGAGAGAGATGTGTTTGTATTATATATATATAACTAGCTAGCTTCTTGCCATTGAAGAACTCGCAGTAGTTCGAAATATAGCAGCTTCAAGTGTGACTCTTTCTCTGTGTTTTATCTTTATCTACTTTTATTATTAGTGTTAATTTGTTACATTGTTAATAGTGTTTCTTTATTTTTATGTTTCATTAATATTATATATATATATACAGTTTGTATGTTATTTTCTTATTTTCTTAATGCATACCTCACTGTATACAAATTTGGTTCTAATTACAACCAAATACATATTTTCTCTGTGTATGTAATTAATATAATGAATACTCCTATTTTATGTAACGTTTGCAGTTTAAATATTTTGCAGTATACTTAGTGATCCGAATCAAAGAAAACACATCGACAGTTAGCGCCAACTCTAATATTACCCCATGTCCACTTTTACCATATCTATAAGCTTTTATTTTCAACTTCTATAGGGGCATTGATTACAAGCACGCTTTTTGTAGGAAAATTAAACCTATGATTGCAATAACATTTTTTCTACACGATAATCAATCGACCTTTCGCCTTGCACCCCTTTTTTTCCTTTCCCCCTCCCATTTTGACTCCCTTTTTAACTACTGAGAATAAACACTGATGATACATGAGATGAAATGGTAACTGGGAAATGATTTTTTTTTTTTTTTTTTTTTTAAAGGAAGAAGCATTCCAGACCTAAGTTTAAGGGTACCTCTCCGGTATTTTCCATTTATGAGGACTGAGGAAAACCTGAAAGAAGCCTCAAATACGAGATCCTGGTGGGAATCTAACCCCATATCTACCGCTCACATGTCGGTGCCTTAACAACTTTTGGCAGTCTTTTTGTTGCTTCAGGAAAAATACAGCGCCTTCTGCTCTATTTTTTTAATGTTTTAAATTATTAATTTGTTTATTTTTATTTTGCTTAGTATATAATTTCTAAATATCCAAAAAGATCGTATACCTTTTTCTATTTATTAAGAAAATTCAATATACTGAGTGTGTACATAAATAAGTTTTACTGATATAAAACCTACGTTTTAAAACTTAATTCATTTTGTCTTTATAAATACACATAATAATACGATCAAACTTTGACTGTCAACTGTTAGTTCACTCCTTACATAACAAATCCCCCTTATTCCCACGTACATTACATAACTTGCAATTTCACATATTAACTGCAGCTTATATTGTTACATGTTATCCCTCCAAAAATCTAGTAAACCAAAATATTACTTTTAGTTTGATGCGTGTAAATGCATCTACTTCTAAAACTTGAATACAGTCTACAGAATCTGTTTGTTACGTGTGTGGGTGTTACATAAGCTCTAAACGGTTAAGACATAAGACATTATACCAGAGACAAAGTTCTGTGTTACCCACACAGCATACTTAAGGATGGTGTGTCGGTTCAATACTGATCATGAACTCCGTGGAAACTTCACTCTACATTGGATTACTGGCTATGTGAAGCAAGAAAGTTTATCCAATTTTCTATTATTCAAATCTGGAGGGCGCCCAGCGATCGCAATGATGATTGTTACTTTTTTTTTACTGTCAATGTTAATCAGAAATACCAAACGCAAAATTTGTTGAATATCCAAAGTGAGTATCATCGTCTAGTATAGTGACACAAAACGAACATTTTTGCCTATCCCGTTTCCACCTTAATGACATCTATGAATGTAAGCCTCAAGCAATTACGAATTTGGATCTATAAAATTGAAAGCAGAACTACCAATATTTCATTTGATGGAACTTGAGTATTGATGTGACATATAGAAATACAGGAGGTCATGTAGAGCACTTGGCAGAAACCTGTGCTGTTTTGATGTATGACTATACATTTTCCCCACAATTTTGAGAGTAGTGTAAATGCTTGTAAAAGCATGAAAACTTTATTTCCTGTAAATGGGAAAGAACATCCATCAATATACAAGGAACAGTAATAAACTTACTGCGCTTAATCTACCAGATCTTTGGTAATTATTTTTCATATAATATTTGTATGAAATTATTAATTAACCGGTTTGACGATGGTGGTGATCTGTTTTATTTACGTACGCTCTTTAACATCTCAGGTCATCAGCGTCCCATTCAATTCAGGGCGTGAAACGGCCAACAAATTTTGTTCAGAGGCCTCTTATTTCAGACTTGAGGTTGTTTTTCGTGCCGTAAATGTATGACACGGGACCCACGGCTTTACTTCCCTTCCGAAGGAAGCCATGCTTAGGATTTTTAAGCCCGAAAAACTCCATCGATCCTGGCCGGGTTTGAACCCGCGATCTTGGGTTTAGAAGGCAAGTATGGTTACCACTACACCACCAGGACCTACTTATTTGACGATGATTCACAAGCACGTGCTATAGATCAGTGAAATAGTTTAGAATTAAAAGCTAAAGAGCAAAAGTATGATAATCTCACAATTTGTTTCATATATTTAATTAAAATTATAAAACGGGTAATATAACAACGATTTAACGTTACTTATATACTTATTACATATAAGCACTACAATTAAGTTTCTTTAAAAATACCATTAGAGTTGAATTGTGATTTCCTACAGCCAATCCAGTTAAAATTACTAAGAATTAAGGCGGGACCTGTCCCGGCTTTGAACCCCGAAGCAGTTCCCAGAGTTATATTACATTTATATAAATGAATTTGTTTAACAGTGTTTAACGCCCGTTTTTACTACTGAGACACCATAGACGATATATAATTGAATTAAATTTATATAGGTAATGCCAAGGTACATGTTCACCTTACATTTATTGTCCTTTTGCACATGCTTCAGAAGGCATCTTTAGAGATGCGAGATTTTTATTAGTGTGTGTTGGGGAGGTTTATGGCAACCCAGGCCCATAAACCCTCAAGGTCTTTCAAGTTAAGCAGGAAAGGAAATATGCAAGTTATTATTTTGTTGACAAATACCCCTAAAGAACCGTTAACTTTTGTTAGGAGAGTGGACTTTGAGAGATTTCGGAAAAAAGGAAGCCCGGACACCAGCCTTTGTCAAGAGAAAAATTGAAAGTCGTTTATAAATGCCAGTCAGAGATATTTGTTGTGGTGTTGAATCATCCCCTTAGACCCACATACTTTCATGACGAAGTAAATGTTTCTCCGAGAAGTAAACACGAGGGAAGAAAGGCGCGAATAGAAAGCAGTCAGATAATTTCTATAGAATGGGGCGTTCAGTTAATAAGGAGCCAGTAAAATAATTATGACAACCAAATGTCTTAGTAGATAAGACTTCTAGGACACTTTAACTGACCTCGAACAAAAGTTAGCTGGAACTCGAAGCCAACATCAGTCTTTGCAATGCGTCAGATCAGTTTCCATAAGTTTTTCTCAATACTTCAGAGCCTTACATCAGTTTGACGAGGCAGCAGTTGTAAGAGTGTAATCAGTGTTTTAGTTTGTCAGCAGTAACAGTATTTTAGTAGCGACCCTGTAGAGATTTGCATCAGCTCTCGGCTGTTTAATAAATTGAAAGTGAACGAACAAGGGCACTCGTAGCTTGCAGGAGAGAGGTACAAACCTCCGCCCGGTTCTTGTGTAGGGAGTGATGAAAAACTAAGTTTCCCAAACGCTGTGTTGGTTCGAGTATAAGCATTTTCTGAACCCTGGTGTTGAACTAAATATTAAATAAAAGCCTATCGTTAACCAGTATCAAAAGTCTTTTCAGTTAACTATAACCTCTCCAATTCCTTTTCCTCGAGACAACGATCTGTCTCCAAAACACTAGTAGCCTAGGTAGTGAGGTCAGCAACCTCAATTCATCATTAAGAAAGCGGACAGAAGAAGAAGAAGAGAATCGTTCACACCCCCCATAAGCACCTAATTGGGACTTAATTAAACTATAAATAAACCAAAAGTCAAATCAACCAACCAATTTCTCCCATATCTCGTATTATTTCCGCTTCAGTATAAAATATAAGCAGGGATTTTTCCTTCGCAGGACCGCTCCACGCTTAACGGCTGATCTGTCGGTTCAAACTGGTACCGCGTGAACGGGAAAGTGGTTATCGCGAAAGCCTTACGTTAAACACTTAAAAGATACATTTATTCACCATTTTCAGGTTAGAAAATGCTGGAACTGCCACTCATCGTTTTCTATACATTTCTGGTGGTATCGGCTTGTGAAATAAACCATTACCCTCTGCAGCTCCCTCTGATAAATGGAAGAACTTTTTGCATGAATGTTACTTTTCGGTTCATCTTATTTTTGTGGATTTATCCTGTATACTCTTTGCTTAAATGTCCCTCAGAGATAAAAATTGAAGGTTGTTAAATCGGGAGATCAAGGGGACCATATATTTATTCTAAGTGATGACTCTATGGTTGAATATTTTATTTATTGCATGCTAGGAAACATGGACAGTATGTGCTGTTGCACAGTCCTGTTGGAAAGTAGCAAACCTTCATTTCCTCACAAAGGGTTGCAAAACATTCTGCATATACCTATCACTGTTAATCCTTTCTTCTAAACAAAATAGGGTCTTTTGTCTCTCTCCACTAAAGGCGCACCGCACTTCCATCTTTTGATTGTGCATAGGTTCCTCGTGAAGCAGGTTAGATTTTTCTGAATTCCAATATCGGCTGTTCAAGCAGAGGAACACTACAGTAAATGGGGAGCACTATGCTGGACTACTGCACAGACTACGTGCTTCCATCAAAGAGTAAAGGCGAGGAAATCTGAGTGGTGGTGTGCGCCTTCTCCACGACAACACAACTCTTGTTGCAACGAAAGCTGTGAAGAAATGTGACTTCATACACCCAACAGCCCAGATCTAGCTTCCAGTGACTATTTCCTCTTCTCAAATCTCAAGAAGGACCTTCGAGGAAGGAAATTTAAGTGGAATGAAGAAGTGATGGGTGTTGTTATGCAGACCAGACTTCTTGTGAGATGTGAGAAGTATATTGCAATAAAGGGAACTATATTGAAAAGTGAAGTATAGTTTTTGCCTTTATCATACCTAGAAAATGGTTAGGCCGGAAACTTAAGGACCTACCCTCTTTTTAGTGAAAGTCGATAGACGTCCTTAGTTTTTATTAGGGTACTGTACTATACAAATATACTCATATACAAGGATAGCTTCGTCAATGAAGAGATTTAGAATTATCAGTGGACTTTGATAATGTCATATTCCACATGTGCCATATTTTCAAAAGTGCAATGTTTTCAATATCAGAAGAATTATTCCACCATAATTGATTGAGCATATGATATCTTGCAACGACTAATATAGAGAGGTAAATATTGTTGGTGAATGTGTTCTTAAGTGTCTCAAAAGAAATTGCCCTGTTAGCTCTCCAGATGTAATCAATATGATCATAACATGTAAATTTAGCAGATAGTTTTATCATTGTATATTTTTATTTTCAGGATTAAATTACTTTTGTCTTTATTATCTATGTATAAAAATGCCATTGATATTAAACTAACTAGATGTAATAATGTGGTAGTAACAAATACAAACCTTATAACTTAGTGTCGTTTACCTTATTTTGCGTTATTTTCATCAGATATCAATGGGAAACAACGATACTAAATTTTTCAGCTTTCCACATTTGTGTATTTTCTATGAAAATATATAGTGATATAAATGAAATTTTAACATTTCGTACTTTCGCTATAATTGTTACATACATACTTACAATGTGTAGGCGTTTTTAATGGTGTTAAACGCCAGCTTTAACTAATGAGGCATCACAGGCGGTGGGTACTGATGCTACATGAGGTGAAATGATAAACTGGGAAAGGATTTTTTTAAAGGAAGGAAACGTTCCAGGCCTAAGTTTAGAATACCTCCCAGGCATTTGCCATTTATGAGGACTGAGAAAAACCTTGAAAAAAACACTTTGTCAGGGAGGACGTTCCTGGCGAGAATTGAACCCTGGGCCTCTCGCTCAGAAGTCCGGCCTTCACGATCTGGGCTGAGAAATTACAGAAAAATAAGGTGCTTTTTGTGATCAGCATTTTAAATTACCAAGAAAGTGCGAAAAAAATAATCGGTTACTCATAAAGTTCATCAAATATTTTGCACAGTGCAATTAATCAGATATTGATAAATTTGAACATTTTTCAAAATATGCTCGTTCCCATGGTCTGCAATGTTTCTGCTGCTAAGATTTGCCCCTTTTTCTCTTTCGGCACAGTGATGTAGGCTTGGTTAAGTAGTTTTTCATTGGAGTTTGATAAAGGGAATGAACAGGAAGAGAAACTAAAACTACTTTCAAAAGCTGCACTTAGAATAACAGAAAATATTATCTTCAGTCCCTCCTAACGTGTCCATATCGGGTAGTAAATATGTTACAATGTTAAGTCTTATATCAAATAGCAATTTTAGAGGCTTAAAAAGAGAATGGCAGAAAAAGGGGAGGTGAAAGAAACTCTCAAATTTCAATGCGAGAAAAATCTGAAAATAGTTTAAAGTGTCCGTCATTTGATCACTTTTTAGAAATGCTGAACAGCATAATGATTAACTGTGGTATACTGGCAAACCAAGCAAAGCAGCCATTAAAAATTAATAACTCCTACTCTTAATTCCACCACCCGGTCGGGGAAGGTAGTGGGGGCTAGATAAATGCCTAGAATTCTCTTAACGTTCCTGTTCCGAATGGTTAACGTCTGCTTGTAATCTGTGCATTTGCTTTGCTTTTTTTTTATGGCAGTCAAAAATGTGATGAGCATTCATCCCCCTTCAGCAGCCTGTTGTTTCATCATACATCATTTTCTAGTCTTGTTTTATTTGTTTGTTCCATTTTTTCTTGCATTTATAATCATCTTTCTCATAAGAGACATAACAAAACTTTTTAGTGTGATTGAGCAAAGCTGTGGTGTTTTGCCAGAGCTAGGTCGTATTTCAGAAAGCTATCGACTAACATTCCCAGCGATTCGCATTCTGCTTCAGGGCATTCTGTGTTGAATGTCGGTTAATGTAGATAGCTTGACAATGAACTACAACAAATTAAAATTCTCTCCTGTCAAATACATTTACCTCCACAATCTATCACAGCAACATAGCTGACCTTCCGCTCTGCAACAATGTAGACATGCTTCCCTTGTTATCCGTTCAGTCAGTTTGCACTCATCCTAATGCAATCTAGTTTACCTGTTGGTGCTTTACTTGAAACTGCATGTATATTCAAAAGTTCTTATCCAATCAACACAATATTATGTCAGAACCGTACTTTTCCAAAATCCAGCAATTTCTCATCTCTGCCTTAAATCTATCATTACATATATTAGAACATTGAGCTCAACTCGCTAGTACGAATGTTTAAATTTTATAAATTTTTAAAAATACTTTTGATTTTCGTGTTTCATCTGCTTGTAGATTTATGTATAATAATGGTTGAGCGGAATAGCTTTGATATGTTGAAAGAGTTTACGAGAAAAATGCAATATACCTTAATTTTAGGCGTGCTAATATGTTCATTGCTGACACTCTGACTAAATGAAAGTAAATAATAATAAATTTACTCAATTAAAATATCATTTATATAGCTAAAATGCTAAAAATAAACAAGTTAAAAATCCTGGCACTTAAAGCAAAGTGTGTTCTAGGGAGGTAGATCAGCCAACAATTACCATGCTAGAAAACCAAAACTATAACGTTCTTAATTTTGTGAAACGTATTAAACTTTTTAAAAAAAATTTTCCTCTTATTTTTTGTAAAGTGATTCTTTAAATGACTATCTGTTATTCTCTGGATTATATGCACACCCTCCTGTTACCCCATTCCACATCACATACTGTTAATAGTCTGATGTTTCATAAATACATGCTGCGCATGTAGGTTCTTACACATGACGTCCGCTAGTTGGAGTCACCAAGCAGAAAAACAACTGCAGGAGTGCAGTATAGTTAAGCATAAAAAGGTATTTCTTATTCATGAAATTAATTACACCAAAAGTCGGTTTGGTGCTGTTTACTTGCGTTTGTGTTCCAGATTTATTGAAAACCATTGTAATGTGTACTTTATACCGCAAAAAGTTAAAATTTATCTTAAAGCAGAACTACCTTATGTTCCTTGCGTAAAAATTAAAATCACAAATCTCAGTACTTACAGTTCTGAGTTGTTTAATATGCCCTGTAGATGTGCCAACCACATTGCCCCGGAGTGTCATTATATTAAATTCTAGTACACGAAATCAAAGAATAAGGAAGGCTTTAAGCCTTTTGCTATAAGATAATGAAAACCCTTTATCTGTAAAATGAATAAATTTCCCCAGAACCCACCGGAAAAGATTAAGCATTAATAGAGTGAAATTAAATATTTTGTACTGCTTCTGTTTAGCTAGATTTCAATAACATTTAAATAGTGAGGCAGAAAATTATGAAATGCTATATTAATATAGCTTATAGATCAAAGCTACAATTTCCTTTTTATAGGAAGTAAAAATAACATTGAGAACCTTACCCTTTGATTTTTTATCAGTACGCTCCAAGTAATCATGAGGAAGTTAACATGTAAAAGTTTCTTAGCACAACATATTTGCATTACTTTTTTAATTGCAGACGAACAACTGCAATTAGAAAGCAAACTCCTTAAATTATACAATTCCCAGAATGGTTGGGATCATAATGACTTTAATTCCTTGCTAAAGGATTGAGAATTAAATTAATTTATTGCATTTCAATAAAATCTACTATGCAATAAATTTATAGAAACAAAAATAAAAAGGATACAACCGGCTTATGGTTTCTAAATGAAATGCAATTGTAATAGCGAAAATGAGCACAATGAACTATAATTAATTAAAATCAAATTTCAGCCATATATTTATAGTTTCAGGAAAGTTGTCACTACCATTTACTTAACATCTCAGTTTCCAATCACTTCTATTATTAGTGTGTGATAATAACACCCGGAAATTGCGCTAAATGTCTATTTTACTCCTGTCTTCAGCAATATTAGTTTTCAGAGTAGTAAATACAAGTTTTATACCGCCTGCATATTCCCATTTTGGAAAATAGCGTCTATTTTTAATATTACCAAATAAAATTTTAAAAAAGCATAAGTTGTTTACTTACTTATAAAACAAAATCGCTACTAGTGCATACTATTCGCCTATAATTCTCCAGAACCAACAATGAAAGCGCTACTCGTAGGCTGACAATGGAAAGACCATACGAATCAAGAAGGAAAACGAGATGGCCGCTCTCTTAAAAACTCGGGATTCATTTCATGACTTAATGAGTACCTGTTTCCTGGAACGATAACAAGAGCTGATGGGGGCATAATGTTACTTTCCTACTTCTTTTTGTAGCAGTTTGCGTTTTCTCAGTTGCCTATTTAAATGCTATTTATTGCTTCTATTTGTGAAAGAAAAATGCCAAAATAAAAGTTTTCAAGGATTGTATTACATATCAATAGATCCGCGATGATCAAAAAGTTATAACGAATGAGATGGTTGTATTTTGCCCATGCTGTTGCAAGAAGGTAGACTGTTCAAGTTATAAAATATTTAGTTTTACGTGTTCATTGTCTTTACAGAAGCATTACTAAGAATATAGATCGTATTTTTACTTTTTAAATTTAGGTATTTGGCTACTAACCTAAGAAAGTTTTACTTTTATTATGCCTAACCTTTCTGTATTTTTACCGCCACGGGTGGCCGAAGTCGTTAAAGCGCAAACTGAGAGCGGGAAGTCTGGGGTTCGAATCCCGCCGGGACCGTGTTCCCTGACAGAGGGTTTTTCCAGGTTTTTCTCAGTCCTCATAAATGGAAAATGCCGGGGAGGTGCCCTAAACTTATGCCAGGAACGTTTCCTTCCTTAAAAAAATCCTTTCCAAATTTATCATTTCATCTCATGTATCATCAGTGTCCACCGCCTGTGATGCCTCAGTAGCAAAACGAGCATTAAACACTATTCATTCATTCATTCATTTCTATGTTTTAAGAGTCGTTATTTCATTCGTGTTTGAATAATATTTCTGTGTAAAGAATAAACTCTTTACTTATTCTCAAATGAAAAGTACGAGTGTGAAAATTCAATTGAAAGCCCACAGAATTTACCCCATATTGTTTTTGTATCAAGAGCTACATTTAAATAGATTTAAAATGCCTGCTTTGAATTTTAGTGCCTATTTTGAGGGCTATTTGTAGCTTTATTGCTTATTTTCCATATTTTTAGTGTTTTTACAGGCCTATTTTTTTAAAGTTGTTAGTGTTTGGGCTCTAATGATTAAATGGGCATTGGAAGCAGTGAAGTTGGCAATTTGTGAGTGAGTTGCAACATGTTTCAGGTGATTTTCCTAGTGATGAGTCAATTATGTGTAAACTTTCAGCAAAACTTCTGAGAATATCTTTCATACTCAGCTTTTGGTTACACATAAACTATCTTTGCATCTAAATTATGAAAATATATCTAGCAATAGTTGTTAGATAACATTATAAAAATGTTGAAAGGTTTTCAGTAGGGCATTTTCACAATCTTTCCAAGTTATGCAATAGGTTTCGAAAAGTTTTTGGCGCTGATGGATATTGATTCCATCAAATAAAACTTTCCCCAACGGAAATGCCTTTACAAGCAAGGAAACCATGGTAACTCACAGCACACGTTTGATTTTGCAAATTAGTGTGATAAAGGATATTAGCATCGAAACAGGTTTCACATAACTTCTGGAGCTTGCCGGTAGTCTCTGTGAGGTGAATCTCTTGGCACCAACATGTTGACAACCAATTCACATCTGGAAGAAGAATCTACTTGCCGTGCCGCTTTAAACCTTAAAGAGCATGGATTCAAGTTTATATAGAATGTAATGAATGGTTTTACATCAGCAAGAAATTATTTATATTTATATTTTACATTACATTGAACCTAATCCAAAATATAAAAATATATTTGTGAATATTCTTATTAATTTACCCATAGTACAGCAAAATAGAGAAGAAATGGTGATAATATGGCACCCACTTTTGTTTTTGCCTTTTTGAGAAGAATTCTTATCCTATATATTTCAAAACATACATTAGTAGATAAATTATATATTTTTGCACCCCATACAATCATTTAAAGCATTTATGTTAAGTATTATTTAATATTTTATTTATAGTAAACATAAATAATTATTCTCTCTTAATCAAATGTGCTGGAAATATGGCCCTCCAATAGGTATATTAAGTACAATTACTGGACTGGAAAGAGTAATAAACCAAATAAGACTAAGATTGAACGGGTTAAACTATATTTATGTTTTGCTAACGTACAGATTTATGTTAAACTGCATAAAAAGATAAATAGCCCTCAGGAGGAAGTCTATAGCTCAATTTCACTGTAATTTACGGTCATCGCAAATGTAGTCTGCCCCTTCATACCCAGCACAGGCACATGACACCACATTTTACACGTTGTTCTCTTCGGTTGCCTTCCAAAAGTTTTACACTGTAGAAAAAGCCGTCTGTCACCTCCTCATTTGGCGACTGTTCTCGGTCTCAATGCTGTCAGTAGCAATGGACACGTGACCATCAGAAACTACAAATTCGTCATATTTATTACGAAGCGTTTTTTTTTTTCTCCCTTTCTCTTGCATTTTTGGCCTTATTCTGTGCATCAGAAAGTGATATCTGAGCAGGTCTATCTCTCTTGGTCCTGCGTTTCTTCTCTAGCTCTGCTGAATGCCTTTTATATTCCAAAATACGGAAGGGTTCCACATTACCATCACCGCCATGTTACACAATAACCTAAAAATACATTTTCTACTAACTATGCAGCATCTCAAGTTACGTTACTAATAAAACTTATTCATGTACTACATTTCTCGAAGCACAGATTCCTGAGTAGTAAACAAACCATAACATAATATGCTGTTCTTTACATATCAACAATAACTTCTTGATCCGTAAAACAGAAAATCACACATTGTGTCTACAATACTTGCAACAAGAGCTCAGCAGCACAACTGGCAGTTAAAAGCCAGGATAAAAATAGTTTGAAATAGCAATCACTAAATGTCAGCATAATACAAGGCCAAAAAGCAGGGGTGCAATATTACAAGCAGGAGCCATATTACCACCTTCTCCTCTATCATAACAGAAAGCAAAAATGGAAAGGAGAGAGAAAAAAATAAAAGATTGTTAATACCGATTATATAAAAGAAAATGGAAGCAAGTGCATCTTAAAACAATATCCAAAGCGCAACCTACTTAATCTGTAAAGTACATTCTCAAACATAAAGAAATAAGATTACAACTTTAAAAATATATGCACCGAAGTTAGTCTC
Source organism: Metallyticus violacea (assembly GCA_030762175.1). Lineage (NCBI taxonomy): Eukaryota > Metazoa > Arthropoda > Insecta > Mantodea > Metallyticidae > Metallyticus > Metallyticus violacea. Next base: position 107,562,135 of record CM060835.1, on the reverse strand, counting down.
GAGACTCCAGCAAGCCACATGCTTTCAAAATGCATAATAAATGTTTAAATTTGGAGGATTTGCTCAGTCAGCAGTACTTCGGTGTCCACAGTGTGGGTTTCCGTTTATTCCACCTCGTGAATTTATGTGATATAAATAGTGTGGATACAGTGATAATCACAGATCTCTTGTGATTTGTCTTTGGGTTAGCGTTTCCTCTTGTTCTTGTTTTTAATTCTAAAATTTCCAGTTGTTTTATAATTTAATTTTTGTATCTTTAAACAGAAACCCAGTTATTATTTATGATTGATTGTATATTTATAAATGGTTACATTTTTCTAACCACTTCATACATTTCGAAACTATTCAAATTCTCTCTTCAGCCTACCAAGATTCAAATTGCGAGTGAGGTAAAAGTGGACAAATTTATTATGAATTGTTTATTTCATTTATTACTGTGCCTATCAAATATGATTAAATTAAAAATGCATTATTTTTAATATTTATAGGTGGTAATACCTTAATCAAAATAAGCATCTGAGGAAATAAATAGAACTCGTCATTATTTATAATACAAACTGAAGCAAGTTCCAAGTATAGATATGATAATGTTTAAAATATATAAGATAATCATTGTCAATGGGTTTGAATGCGGAAGTTGTCATACAACTAGAACGAGTTGTGTTATTTATCCATTCAATTTTGAGGAAAATTAAGATTCATTGACAGGAGATGCATTTGTTTGTTATTTTATAAGCAATCTAAACCTTCTAGAAAGGTTCATTCCGTAACGTGTCTTATGCACTAAGGCGGTTGCTTACAAAGGGTGAACGCCCGTCTTTCGTCCTCGAAAGGCTAATGCTGGGTAAAGTTGCATAAAATGTTCATGTTGCACAGCGGCTTTTTGTGAGTTTTTTCTCTTCTTCTTCTTAGCATATAAATTCATCTTCAGCAGACGACCAAATGTAAGGAAATAAAGGAAGATATGGCTCGCTGGACAAATATTCACCTCTAATACGGAGGTCATACTTAGGCAGACGCCTATTTTGTACAGTTAACAAACTCATATTTAACTGACGTTATAAAGGAGCTTGTATATTGTATCTATGTATTGACTTAAAATATGATTATTTTAAAACTAAAAATTGCATTGAAATCTTGTGTACTAGAAACATGAAAATTGTTGCTTTTAAATAAATATATAAAATATAATTTCTACTTTCAATAACAAGCGAACTGTGTTTGTCCTCATTATTCCATGTGGGGCTGAAAACTCTTCAGAACTCGGATTGTTTTATCTGATTCAGGTGTTGACAGCAGCAATTTCCCTAATAACTCTGGAAATAAGAAAAAAGTGAAATAATTTTGATTGATTACCAAGCTCAGTGGTTACGCGGACCTCTGTTTGTGAAACTCAGCCATATGGGGTAGGTTGCTAAAAGAAATGGAGGGGAGGGAAGACAGAGGCACCATGCGGCGATGATACAAGTCGTTAAGGAGGATGGGAGGTTCAATGTCTGGCGCACCCACGTGTAGCTTTTATCGCTTTGTGCAAGCTGCGTAGCCTGGATCTTGTGCCGTTGCTTCACGTAGTCATGAACAATATAAATCCTTCAGTGACGGAACTGAAACTGAGGGCAGGATTTGAAACTTAACTCTTTTTGTCAATAGTTTTTCATTTATAAAAAATGGTAACCTTATCTTCAGAATATAAATATAATTAATGTCTTAATAACGGTTATTAATAGTCTATAAAACCAAGATTTGATCTTCAACTTTTTATCTAGGCATTTATAGAATATTGTATTTGGCTTTTATCGAAAAATTAATGGCATCATCACTGGAAATACATTTGCAGAAAGTGCGTTGCAGATTGAAGAAGTTGCATTTAGAGAGGTGAATATTACTACCTTTAATCGTTACATCAATTTGGGAAGAGAAAGATCACTAGAACCAAAATATATGATAATTATGATGCATGCAAATGCAATTCGAAGGGTAATTCATGCAAGTGTAATTGAAATATACGCTGGCATATTATCGTAGTGTAAAATAACTTTTTTCTTTCAGAATGCCACGTTTTACCTGAATTACACATTTCAATTGCTACAATAATATTACATAGTTCCTTTTATTGTCTTTTTGCATTTTTTCTAAATAGTGTACGACCAAAACATGTTGAGCATTCGAGAAAACAAAGGCCATAACCTTTCCCGCTGATTGAACTTGTATCCATTGTAATGGTGAATCCATCTCTTATTGACAATGCTGTAACGTCATAGTAGTTCGTTTAAAGTTGTCCAAGCACTTATGAGATATATCCATTCGGATGCTCTCTAGTTGACTGTTAACAAACTCTATCTCGCTCAGAAAAGTTTCATGTACAAGATGTTGCCAGTGCGATCTATTGTGAATGTTAACAATATCGGCAAGTACCTTTACCTCCAATCGTTGGATCATTTCATGCGATATTGTGAATTTTTGCAATGTTTTCTTAAATTTTCCTGAGAAAATTGCGGTTATCCTGAAATTTCATAATCAAAAATGGAAGAAAGACCTAATTTAAGTTCTGCAGCCTATGTCGTCCCTGTAGAACTTGATGGTGAAGTCTTTCATGATACAGTTCAATTCCATTTGGGTTAAACAATTTAAAATTAAGCATGTTATCACTCATTCGATTTTATTTACTTTTCGGAAACACGTGTTTACCTTACTTGAACGTAAAAATTGCACAAATGCAAACACATTTAAAGGAATGTATTTAATGAATATACTTGTTATTTGATACCACCATGACCATCTGTGCGTTAGGCCGAGCAATTTTCCTGGTAGTAATGGTTCTAGGACATTTTATATCTCTTCCACCTAGGCTCTTGCAATTGATGTAATGGAGGAATCATTTTAGATCTTGAAGCTATTCGGGTTTTTAACATGTCCTATGGAGATGCTTCATCCTGACACGTTCAAATGTGTATATATTTTTCATTGTTGTCACCTATAAACTGTTGAAGGTAACTGCAACAACCACTCGCTTTTAATATTTAAACTGTATTTATTTTATTCAGCAATAACTTCAGCTTCTTATTTTATACTTAAATACAAGTACGATATTAATATATGCATAGTAATGATGAACTTGTTCGACTTTGAGGTGAAGTAAGTAATGTTCTGGACATCGTTAAAAGCGTCATACTAAAAGAATCGATCAGAAAGTAATGCCACGTTTTTATTCCACACAATGAGAATTACACATATGAAAGAATGATGTTTTATTTAACACATCCTATTTTCCACGAATCTCCTTCCAGTTCTATGGCCCTCCTCCAGTGAGGCACAAGTGATATATCCCCTGCCGGTACCAATCCTTGTTCTGGTCACAAAATCATCACTTCTTCGTCGTCCTCAAAATGTCTTCCAAGAAGGCCATCCTTTAACGGCTTAAACCAGTGGAAGTCCGGGGGAGCTAGATAGGGTGGTAGGGGTAACACTATCCAATCCTGTTTTGTGGTGTCTTCAGAAGTCTTCAAACTTGTGTGAGGCCGAGCGTTATTGTGTTGAATAAAAACATCTCCTGGGATGTTATGGCGGCGAAGTCGTTGGAAACGTTTCTTGAGTTTGGTTAATGTGTTGATGTATGCTTCTGAATTAATGGTACTGCCTCTTGGCATCACATCAATGAGAAGCACACCCTCACAGTGGCAAAACACAGTGATCATGGGCTTACCGGCGGAAATGGTGAACCAAGGTTTCATCACCTGTCACAATCCGGGTCAAGAAGGCCTCCCCCTCAGCTTCAAAACGTTACAACAACTGAAAAGATTTTTTTTTTCTCCCCTATGAGAAGATTTGTGTTCCACCGCAAGACAGAACAGAATCCATCTACACACACGTTTGAGTAATCAAGAGCGCAGATAATTGCATGGACACATCCTTTGCTGATTGACAGCTTCAGCGCCAACTGCCGAGTCGTAATGCATCTATCCTCGTGAATGAGATCATCAGCAAAATGTCACGTGTGACAGCCATGGATGGTCTCCCCTCTCGCAGCAAATCTGGAGCTCCGCCGAACCGCTTTCTGATGGCCTCGCCCTCTGTGTGCAGAGACCAACTGACTTCGACCGCAGATGCTCCATACACTTCACACAAATGTTTCTGAATACTCTCCACAGCTTCTTTCGCCGCAATGAGAAATTCAATGACGACACGCTGCTTGTAACGTGCATCGTTTACAGACGCCATTTTGAAAAATTGTTGCAGCTACACTATCTGTCGGATGTAATGGAAATTTTGCGCGCGCACTCAGAAACTTCAAGTAATCCATACATAACGTTTCGCATTCGCAACATTGTTGTCGGCTGAGAATAAAAATGTGGGGCATTACTTTTGCGCGATCCTCCTATGTACATCTACTCTGTAAGAACAAATGCTAATTGAGGAAGGGAATAGCTAGAAGCACTCGGAAATGGGGATAATCCCTTTTGACAACCAAACTTGTCTAACAGCATGAGCGTTGCACAGTAAAGAATTGTGCTTACATAAAAACAAAGAAATGAAGCTTCTAAACAAGGCTAATTTGTTTTATATTTAGAGCAACATTCGCCAAATTTCGTATTTTAATAGAAGGAAAATTTCATGCTGAAAAAGAAGTGGCTGATATTATTTTAGCTCTCTTACAAAATGAATAATGGAATGAGAATTAGTGTATTCTCTCACTGTCGCTTATCATGATATCTATCTCCATTTATGGTTTACACAATACAAGTGAAAAAGTATCTTATTACAGCCATTATAAAGAGGTCGCCAAAAATGTATACACACTTCAAGCTAAGAAAGTACTGTGTTAACATAACAAAACCGAATTCATAGAAACAGAACATGATGCGCACAAATTATCTTAAGACTTTTACAGTTACACAGTTACAACAGTTGCTCAAAATGTCCACCATCGGTGTCAATACACTTCTCAGTACGTTGAACTACTGATTGGGCAACGTTTGCGAAAATATCTTCAGTGATTGTAGTACATGCAGCTTCAATTTCTTACGGAAGTGCTGCCAGTGTAGCTGGTTTTTTTACGGTATACAACATCCTTAAGAGTTCCCCATAGTTAGAATTCCAAAGGAGTTAGATCCGGAGAACGCAGTGGAAACTCAATCAAACCTCTTCGTCCTGTCCAGTGCCTTGGAACGATTGTCATCAAGGTACGCACGTACATTTCGGTGGTAATGTGATGATGCACCACTCTGTTGGAAGTAAACTTCCTCATTTCCATAGACGGGTAAGACGGATGTGCGTATCATGCTCAGGTACACTGGGCCAGTTGCTGTTCCTTCAAAAGGAATTGGTTTTCTTATACCTCTTCAAAATTGCTTTCCGTTGTTCAATCGATAATCTTGGCTCCATTTTATTGTAGCAACGATAGCATAACGTAATGTGAGTCACATCTGTTTACAGAACATCATATGATAATCTTGGCTTCATTTGTTCATTATTAGTTTACCTGTCACGTAGCAACGCTATCATAATGTATGTGAGTCGCATTTGTTTACGGCACATCATATTACACATTACTGTTGTTTTTCGGTCCAACTTTGAAATATATTAAATAGATATCTATTGTGAAAGTGTGTATACATTTTGGCACCCTCGGTATGTATATATATGAAACTGTTGCTATTTATATAAAGTTTCACAAAGCAGAGAGACAACTTAAGTGACATTTAATTTTATATTTCTTTAATAATTTTAATGCATTGAAATACATTTATCTTATTATACTATAAAGTATATACATACATACAATTTCTGTCAATATTAATAATACGTAATTGTTGTAGTTATTATTATTATTATTATTATTATTAATATTATATAACTATTTCTTCAGAATGGGTTTTAATATATATAATGCAACGCCAATTTGTAGACACCATCTTATCTCCAGGCAAGGGATGTAAGCAACAGTTTTTAATTCATAGAAAAGATTAAAAAAATAGCCAAGGACTTAAATATACATCCAAATTAAACAATGAATTATGGACAGAAGTATACCCCCAACCATGAAGATGGTGTATAAGAAAAGCAGAAGACAATGCTCTCTTATTAGGAATGGTAAGAGTTCGTGATTGAAGGAACTCGCGACAATTTGTGTACTATAACAAACTCGCACAACGATTACGAGCTATCGAATTTCTTGCACGGAAAGCATTATAGCAGAAGCGATGTGTAGTGTGCCGATGCCGGCGGAGTCATTTATTCTCTGTCCTTTTTACCGCTGTTACCTCTTTTGTTAATGCCCTATACTCATCGAGTTGTCTTTATCTTTCTTTTTGCATATCCTATGCTAATTACAAAATTCATTTACTACCCTAACATATCTTATAAGTCTATTACAATTTTCATTCATTGCGTTATATTCACTTACCTTACTAAGTTCCATTCCGTGTTAAACAATTGAGCTTCTCCTAGTGTACCGTAATAGAGACCTGCAGACAGAATACTTCTCTATAGTAACATGTTATTATTGCAGCTAGTCAACAGCTAAGTACGAACACGTCTTTCGAACGCTATCTCTGCATGGCTTGACTTTATTGCAATGTACTTTCGTAATCTTGTTTCTTTTTATTCATATTTCTACATTAACTCTTTGAACACTTATATTTCATATGGTCCGATCCACTGAGATGACAATTTTATAGATCGTCCTCGCCTTACACTTTCATCAAGGAGTAAAACCTTATCTCCTACTGAGAATAAATTATCATTGGCGGTTTTGTCGTACTGTTCCTTATTTCTTTCCTTACTGTTATTTAGATTTTCTCTAGCTTAAGTATAGTAACTCTGGAGTCTGGATTTCAGTTCCTGTTATATAGCAATCTTTGGAGGTTGCTTTTGTATTAAGTCTGGAGTACTAGCGTATCTTCCATATCTTCGTTCATACGGAAATTCTGTGGCCGTATATAGTGTCATATTAAACACAAAGATCGCGTATGAAAGCCATCTATCTGGTCATCCAATATAAAATAACGCAGATATTCTACTAGAACACGAGGCGCTAGCTCTAAGGCACATTTAGTTTGCGGGTGATCCGCAGTGGTATTTATCCTTTGCATTTTTAGCCTTTCTTCTACACATTTATAGTTTGATGCATGGATAAAATTAGGGATTCATGTTAGTAAAGCTTTTGAGAGGGTGAAAATTTACTTTGATAAAAATATCAAATAACATTAAAGAAGATTTGGTATCTGAATTTTCTCTATGCTACTGTAAAATGCTACATATCAATTTACTTTGATTATATGCTTCCCTCTGTTTCAAACTACAATGTAAAAAATTATCGGAAATAGTATTTATTTGTTATTTATTCTTACTAAGTTAATAAAAAACTATTCTTATGCGTCATATAACTACACGAAGTTGGCTGAATAAAAGTATATTCCATTAAATATAGGCCCATTTGTTCTTAATACAAGTTATCCCAACATATGATTCATGCACACATGTGTACATACATAAAACATATGCCTTATAAGTGCAACATTAAAGCTTAATTCTGATTTAATAATTTTACCTTATGCTACTGTATAAAATATTTGATTTTTAATGGTTTTTTTTTTTTTTTTTTTTTTTTTTTCAAATTTCGTTTTCATTTTTAGAGCAGTATTAAGGGGGAATGGTAGGATACGCATTATGTTAAGTAATATTATTCAATGTTTTGTTGAATTTCCACACATTATTTCTTAGTCTAAAATATCAACAAACGTATCACTGCAGTCCTTACAGTCATCAAAAGTAGAAATGTAAATGGGAAATATTCACATTAAATTATATTTTTAATTTGCTATAGGTAAAATCGTCATCTGATACCGTTTGGAAAAATATACAATTATAAATACATTAATATTTCTTATTGCTTAATTTACTTATTTTACCAGTTGTTTATTTCCGCGCACTCACTTTTTGGGGACTGTATCAAGGAGCGGCTGAAAATTCTCTACGAAGAAAAATGCATGAAATGCAAATTGCACACATTTGTTTAGCGGAATGGCGCAGTGCTGCGCTCTATGCAAGATTCTTGTACAGCTTCCATTTCGTGAAATAACATTGGATCCTTCTACGCTCTAATCTTCGTCCCATCTTGTGTAGCTCAATCCGCTTGTCCCTAACTTGATTTTCTTACAAGGAAAAAAAATAATAATAATAAAATGTGGTTGCTCTGCCATCTTCCCGGATTGTGGCTTGGATATTTCCAAAACAAGGTGAAAGACATGATTTGAAATTATTTACAGAAAAATATTGGCAATTATGCGATGTTTATGAGTGCATGTATTAAAAAGTGAAATAGGCTGTTTTCTTTTTTCCTCCTCTTTTTTTATATGGCTGTATGTCATTTACGTGGAAGTTTGAAACAACTAAGTACTTAGATCAGCTTAAGATTTTTTTTAACCAGAGAACCTGAAATTCTAGCCTCGTCTAATTTATGATCTCTGATTTTTTATAACAGGGTCATAAAACGCGTCTTTTTTAAGAACTGTCTTATGGTAGATATTTAGAAATCCTTACCACCGTTCCACCATATGACTTGCAATGGGAAGCATTTTAAATGAAAGCGATAAAAATTAATTGTAATTTTGTATAAAGCATTTAAAAGAATATACATTGTTTTACTGTTTAATAAATTTATTAATTTGGAGAAATCAGTTACTCGGTAATTTCGTATAATACTTGGACTTGAACAGAGTGGAAAGATCTTGGAATAATTTTATTAAAGTGGAAAGAAACGAACAGTTATAATAAAATGTTTTATAAGTATTATTTTCATAACATGTATCTTTTATGTATTTAATTATAACATACAACTAAGAAAAGGTAAATCTATTATAGCTCTTGCCTTTTTTCCCTACTTTATATTGCTGTACCTGTCTAGTTGTTCACGAAAGTGGTAAATTAACTTACATTTTAATAAAGGTTGTGCCGGGATGCTTCCTTTATGAAAAAATAACGAAATAACGTTTTGTATGCTTAACATCAGTATATTACGTTATTCGTTCTCATTTTCTACTTTCCATGTAATTTTACTTTACAATAGCCGGTAAAATAGATGCAATTCATATTTTTAGAAGTGTGGGAGCTCAAGTCTCAGATATATTATTTAATCTTTTCTTTTTGAGGACAGAATATTCAAGTTAACCGTATGCATCCAACTATTTAATTTCCAGACCCCCATTTCTGTGAAAAAATAATTGGTTAATTACAAAGCGTGAAAAGTTTTTTTTTTTTTTTTTTTTTTAACTTCTTTATTTATTTTCGCTTTTATTGCACCGACCTTCTCGCAATGTCTGTAGATTGTGGACTGAATATTATAGGTGTAAGTCTGTAGGGATGAATGAAATAAAAATGAATTAATGATGGCGCAAAAGAACTGGAATTGTTGGCAGCTTAAATCATTCCTCTTCTCACGGTACGAAAAAATTCCGAAAAAAAAAAAACTGACTAGGAAAGTAGTCATAAACGCCATCACTAGACCATGGAATCGGTCCCATGAATATTATGTCAGAAACTTCTGTAGCTGTACGTATCTGTGAATTTGGCGCAATGGAAAGGAAAGTCAACGTATTGAATAAAGATTTTAAAAATTAAAATTAATTAATAATTATAAGATTTTATATAGATTTGATCTCGAGTTTAATTGTTTGTTAGCGTTTTCGTGAAGTTGCAAATTTACTAAATTCGGTAGGATAATATTCCAACAGTTTGTTCTACAGGTATCCTATATATAAGATGAATCACTTATCATCACTTCGAATATTTCTGAAACGAGATGTGCGATAAATACGCTGTTTTCACAGAATTGGATTACAGAGGGGGCTCACAAATGCGAGCAATATAGAGATTCCAAAATATCTATTGCTTAATTTTTTTGCTTAATTCTGGTGCAAATGGTTAATGAAATGCTGTCATCTGAATCATTGAAACAAAGTATTATCTACTCCATTTGACTGTCATTACTAGTAGTGGTACATATATTAGTACTTTGTCTACCTCAGCCATATATTTACGATTATGATTATGTTTTAGTTCAAAAAGAGGAGCATTTACTACAATACAAGCTTCCATTCTTTCACGGAGAGATTACTGCGTATATATTGTAGCATTTCAGAAGAAATTTCCATGCAGACAGCCCCAATATGACTTTTAACGTTTTGTGGTATGTTCGATGTGTACATGAAGAACACTTACTTTAGATTTCTCAAAAAAAATCTACTCATATCAAATCTAGGAAACGAGTTGGCTGCTTACAGAATCTCTTCATCCAGTCCAAAAATCTTGAAACTTTCGGTGAAGAGAGCTCTTGGATAATGAGCTGATACCACATGCTTCTCCTAGTCTGCAACGGAATCTCTTCTTAACAATTCGTGTGTAGAAAGTTGATCTAGTTGGAATTCAGTGACTCGTGTATGAAAATTGGTTCTATGAGAAGATGGCTCGCTATTGCGCTCCACGCCTGGGGATTGTTTACTGACCAATAGTGCATATTTCTAAAGTTGAAATTTAAACGTTGTTGCACTGTAAACAAGCTATATGACAAATCAGCTCTATCATGTCTTAATACCTACTCATAACATTTGACCCCGCCACGGGTGGCCAAGGTCGTTAAGGCACGGACCCTGAGCGGGAGGTCTGGGATTCGAATCCCGCCAGGACCGTCCTCCCTGACTGGGGTTTTTTCCAGGTTTTCCTCAGTCTTCATAACTGGAAAATGCCGGGAAAGTACCCTAAACTTACGCCTGGAACGCTTCTTTCCTTAAAAAAAAATATCCTTTTCCAATATATCATTTCATTTCATGTACTATCAGTGTCCACCGCCTATGGTCCCTCAGCAGTAATAACAGGCGTAAAACACTACTCAAAAAAAAAATAACATATTACCTGATTCTGAAAAATATTTTTAAGGCATTTAATGCCCGTTTTAATTACTGAGGCATCACATGAGATGAAATGATAAACTTGGAGTTTAGGTCTAAGTTTAGGGTACCTCTCTGACATTTGCTATTTATGAGAACTGGGGAAAAACTGAAATAAAAACCTTAGCCTTGGAGGGACTCGAACCCTAAACCTCCGGCTCACGAGTGCATGCCATAACGGGCTCCCAGGTAGTTCTTGATGGAGAAAGACATGTAACTTATGACGATGGAGAATATGCAGTGTATTGCCCCTCTCCCCTTGGGGTATTCCAGGATATAACGCGTTTATCAACAGGAACAGTAGCATTAAACATTAATTGCGTTCTCTTCTCGGTTCAATTTTTTTTCGGCAACGCTTTCAAAGTGTTAAATTTTACTTGTTCTTAGTTTATTAAGAGAAAAGCAAATATTGACTGAGATGGTTGACGTTTGTCTATATCTCTCAGTGTAAGCATTGCAAGAGAACACAGTATTGTTTTTATACTCTCCATACGTTATAATCATGTCTGCTTTTCCAGTGTTTGTAAATACAATATTCCCCAGCATGTTTAGTGCGATTTCTATGAGTATCACAAAGTATTGATTAGGAAATCTCAATGTAATCCTTGCAAAGGAAACAAAACGTAAACATACGGAAGTGTTAGGCAGAAATTTATTATATATACAGAAAGTTTTAGAAATACTTTTACTAACTGTGGTGGCGGTTTCCTCATATAGATTTAAGAAAAAAGAAGTCAAATAAATATATGTCCGGAAATTCTTAGATTTTGAGTTATTAATGAAAATTTACCAAAACCCAATAAACACGTCAGCTGAGAATCTCATAATAAATGTTCTTGCTTCCACACACTCAGGCACTCTTCGAATCATAGATTGTCACACCCTTAGAAATACTCCCATATGTCGAATATAGTTTTGCATGCTTTCATGGCACATTGATGAAGTGTCGCTGCATTAGGAATGCCTGCTGCATAAACCATTTTAGGTAACGCCACAGATTCAAATCCAAAAGTTTGAGGTCGAGGAAACGTGCAGGCCATGGAGCTGGTTCTCGTGATAGATATCAAACAGTGCATGGGACTATAAGGTGCTGGCGCTCCATCATGCATAAACCACATAGTTCTTCCTAATTGCAAGCGCAGGAAATGGATACCCTGCCATGGTTAAACATGACATGCAACGTGAAATTTGAGAAACAGATTAATCACGAATGGATCCAAGTGACAAATATAAACAAGTATCATTGTTAACACATGGCCATCTAGAATACAATGAGTACATCAGCTGACTTGTATCGATAGCATCATTCGATTACCTAATAAAATCAATTTTATTTTCGGTTACAAATTTAAGTTGTTAGATTGTACCTTGCAACTCATTGAAGTAAACTTTCATTAATGACTCAAAAACTAAGTATTTCTGAACATATGTTTATATGGACGTTTTTGTTGTTTTATTGTGAGAAACCCGCCACCAAACTTTATAAAAGTGTTTCTAAAACAGGCTATATTACACCATAGCAATCGCGGTAAATGTAGCAGACAATACTTTTAAAGATTAAAATAAAAATATTTCATAAAGTATTTGCACTAAGATCCTGCAAAAAAAATTGCTATTGTGAAATTGGGAGGATCCCTTTACGGACTACATTTGCCCTCTCTGTACATCCATTCCGTTAAAACTGTGCATCAATTTCACATTTAGCTGCGTAAATATTTGCACTGGTAATTTTGTGTGATTAATTCGGTATATATAGTGTTATCTAAACACAAATTTCCAAAGTTTCTCTGTGCCACTGCGTTGATTTATCAAGAACAAGGCAATATTCAGAGGGTGTTTCCTACTTTTACCGACCTTTGAAAGTATTTGGAATGTTTCAAGCTGAAGTTCAGACAGAAAAAGTGCAGAATACTAAAGATTCAATTTTTTTATAGTTCATACACTTATAACTATTTAAATCATGTTACACTCGTTACAAGAATATTTCAAGTGTATATCATGGAGACTTTTATTGTCTTAGTTGAGCATATTTAGACGACCTCTGGGGGCACTGACACTTATTGTGCAATATAGACTTTTATCTATGTAAAGTTAAACTTTAGACATTCACATTAAACAAATTTGAAGGTAATCAAGGTTTACAATTTCTATGTCTGTTGACTTTTATTTTTCCTTTTGTCAGTATTCATGCAATTAGATTGCAAAAGCTTTCGACTAAACCTGTGGTTGATTTTGTTCATTAAGGATAACATTTCAATAAATACATATAAGGGACATTTACAATATTTCTGAGAAAAATTATCATCAAAAAATTTGTTGCTCGTCTGGCTCCGATCCTTACGACCCCTTCTTTTATTGGAGTTACAACAATTTCCTCCAACGGTTTTTTGGTCTTCCTACGTGCTTGTTCCTATAAATTCGCATGATTGAAGCTTTAATAGGACTGAATTTTTATTTATTCTTTAATGTGTGTTTATTATTTTAAGTATATTTGTTAGTCAACCCTAACTTCAGAAGTGCTTTAACCACTGCCACTCGGCGACTGTGTCAGATTGTTAATGTCCAATATTTTTTAACCATAAAGCAACATCAGTTGAAACTAGTTGCGATATAAGTGCCTTGTGATCTTAGTGCAATATTCGCTTATTATTGCCATAAATGTTTAGAGGAATTTGTTTTAATTTCAGCATAATTTAAGGATTGATGCAACAGTAGTTTATACAAGTATATGGAAATTGTTCTTTCACACTAGCTGTGTGCAGGACATAAGCTCGAAAATTCGGCTACATTCGGAATTTGAACGACGGATATTCAGCCTTCCGATAGAACTTCAGCCTGCAACGCTGAATATCTCCGGTTCGAATCCAGTACATGACCCTAATTTTTCAACACCGATTCTTCAAAATATTTAGCGTTCTATAAATTAATGTTTGTGCCAAGTCTTCTAAATGTACAGCTACTCAGTAAACAATATTAGTATAAATACATTTTTAGTTCTAGTAGATTAAAACCTTTGACACAACAATAATCCGGTTTTATCTCATGTTAAGTTCTTCTATAAATGTCTAATCAAGCATAGAAATTAAAGGCATTATTTTATCATTGATGGTGAATTTTGACCTCAAAAGTTTAAAGTATTTTAAAATTATTTTCATTTGCTATATTATACAAGGCGAATACCATTTTTACAATGCTTTCTGAATTGTATAAAATAATGTGATCAACGAATTAAAATTTTTCACAAAACTTCAATCAGCTGTGGTCAAGTTAACCACATTCTAAACATTTTTCTATATGTATATGACTTAAATTGTGAAATACCTCGTGTAATTGTGCTATAAGATTTGTGTCTTCATGTACACTATTCATTTTTACAGATTTTATATTGTTAATATATATTATTGACTTGTCTTCTTGCCATAGAAGAACTCAACGAGTTAGAAATATAACGATTTCAAGTGTGACTTTATCTTAAATGTTTTATCCTTTTCTACTTTTATAATTACTGTATTATATATATATATATATATATATATATATATATATATGTGTGTGTGTGTGTGTGTGTGTGTAATTAACAGTAATTATAGCAGTTTTAAAAATAAGATATTTAACGAGTTCGAAATATAGCGATTTCAAGTGTGACTTTATCTTAGTGTTTTATTCTTTTAAAGCTTCTATAATTACTGTAAATTTGTTACATTGCTAATACTTTTACTTTATTTTAATGTTTTATATTATATATATATTATAAATGTTTTATTACTAGTTAAAGATTATCATTGCGGAACTTAATTTCCCACAATTTGTAGGCATAATTCAACAAATCATAATATAAACAAAAAGCGTAAAAATATATTAAGAAATAAAGTAAATATGAAACTATAACCATACAGTGACAAATGTTTCGTAATATATCATTTCTCAGACATCCTTTATTCTTGTTATTAAAGCGTTTTTAACTAGTTTTTTACCATACTTGCCTCCTACATCCAAGATCGCGGGTTCGAACCCGGCCAGGACCAATGGATTTTTTCGGGCGTAAAAATCCAAAGTATGGCTTCCTTCGGGAGGGAAGTAAAGCCGTGGGTCCCGTGTCATACATTTATGGCACGAAAAAGAAGCTCAAGCCTGAAAGAGAGGCCTCTGAGCAAAATTTGTCGGCCGTTTCACGCCCAGAGTTGAATGGGACGCTGATGACCTGAGATGTTAAAGAGCGTCCATAAATAAAGCATTAAAAAACTAGTTTTTTTACATTTTAGGTTCTAGTACACTTGATGTGCTGATTTTCTTCCACTAAAGCTTTTACATTAGCAATACTACGCCATTCCTACTTTACACAATGTATATTTCAATGTAATAGGAAATGCTTAAATAAAGCATTATTACTTATCTACGATACTGACTTTTCTACCTTGCAATGCATATCTGGATATTTTAATTCGCATATTTTATTGAACTCTCTCGTTCTCTTCTGCATTATTTTATTTTCTTCGCCGAAATCTTGAAAACACTTTTTTTTTTTTTTCCTTTGGCAATAGATGGAGAAAACACTTATTTTGGAAATAAGAGTGTCAATCGCCTTTATCATTTTGTTGTTTATTTGCTAGTCTGTGTACAGTTATAATTTATCGTACTATTAGAACAAGTTCTACTTTATTTATGTTGCATGGAATGTTCATCTTATTTTCCTTATGTCTCTCTTTATTAATGCTGATTACCGTACTAATGATCTCTGGTCCGTTTATTTAGACAAGTATTAGTTTTATTTTTTATTATAACTGTAACACCATCGCATTGGACTAATGACAGTCTTTTGTTTCGTTATTTATTATGGGCTAGATAGAGGTGGGACAGAGAAGGAGAAACTGACTGATATAAATTTGACACATCTATTTCTAAGGCGCTGGCCCATGTCCTCTAAGGATGTGCTAGGGCATGATGTCATAGGTACAGTACAAGCCACGGCTTCCGTGGCCGGTCCCCATGTTAAAAGCCCACTGTCAAAATATGAAGCAAAATGCACTGTAACAAAAAACTCGTAAAACCAGCTTGTGGAAATAGAAGCCCCTTTGGTTTTCGAGTAAGTTCTGTTGTTTTCTATGTCGACAGCCGGTGACTTCATGGAAACTTTACAGCTTAGCCCCAGGTGGGCTGTACATCATTTCTGTAGCATTTATTCTCTGTCGTGCATTAATTACATACTCTAAGAATATTCATTTGTGCTTCAAGTATGCTGAACCTAGTAGGTTTACTTTAATTGCAATTATTTAACAACTGGTAAGCAATGGGTAATTTTTCAAAACAGTGTTAGGCGAAATGTCGTTACAAGATTTGTATGTAGTATTCATACCGACAAAAGAAGTCGCTTCACAAATTTCCCAAAAAAAGACAAGTCTTCAACAAGATATTTACTCTACTTAAAGCGAATTAATTCGACTTCATTTCGAGTAGGAAACCAGATGATTGTTCCCATCGCTTTACCGAAAACGACTATGAATTATCGAATTCATGAACTATTATACCTATGAGCTACATTAAAGAAAAATCTCAATCTAGAAATAGGGTAAAAATCAAAGCACAGATCTAAGAAGGTAAATATGCCAGTGCAAGAAGCAATGGATGAAATATAGGCACGTATAAGTTTTGAATTTTCTGAATCCATTTTCGACGAAGAAGAAATTGCAATAGAAGCGGCATCAATAATTTTAGAAACCAGCTACAACCAAGGAATTTTACGACTACAGAAGGAGGGACTCAGTGTGCAATTTGTGTTGAATGCTATCGCGATGTATGTGAATACAAAGAAGAACAGGAAATTCTCCATGAAGTAATGCAAGACAAATCATTTAAAATTCCGGATGATACCATAAACCCCGAGGAGGATGAGGAGGATGGTTCTATTGATAATAATAATATCACAAAATATGCTTCCTTTAATGTTCTTTGGTAGAGTTCATTAGTGTTATTTAAATTGTGTTTAAAATGTGGGAAAACTATAACTTCTGTGAACCTCATCCATAAAGATGTAGACATAGAATGTACTGAAGGACATAAACTAATATGGAGATGTTATGAAATTATTAATAGACTATTCTCTCTAACGATATTTATTGCTACAGTGACGTAAGCTGACGTTTCAGGATATTCACTTTTTAAAGGAGATAAACAATTTCCTGTTTCTTTGCTCTCAACCGTACTACTATCTTGAATATTATCATCGTATTTTTGCGGTTCAGATACATAGGGTTTCTTCCAGATACTCTGCTACATGGAAATTAATTACATAAACGTTGAAAAAGTTTTAAAACTAATCAACTAATGAAACCGTGCGTTGCATTACTTGCAGGTGCACGGTTTAAGTGATGTCATGGCCTCGGAAGGCGAGAGCTATAAACAGCTGTAACTCCTAATGCTCATCTAGCGAGATGCGAATTTATTTCTTGTCAATGTCGTAAAGAGTTCTAGTAATAAATATTAAACCTTAAACCATTGAGATAATTTGCTGCATCCTGATGGTGTAAACAAATGCAAAGATTACATTTCGCATAGACTTTACTTTATCAATGTTTTCAGGGGCCCGTAGGAAGGACTACTTGCTCTGATGTTTCCATAAGTACTCGTAGGTTATGGGTTGCGTCACCCTCTTCTTCCTAGGTTTGCGTTAGCTTTGTTCTTTAATGTTGGAACAATAATTATCCAACAAATTCTAGCTAAAAGCTATAATGCTGTTCTTTAAACTATTTATATATTCCTTGTCCTTATGAATAACGTTATCTGATTTCCATTTCTATGCAAGTTAATTTACTATAAGAAGTGTTCACAAAATTTTAGATATTTACAGAAAACTAAAGGAAATTTTGCTATGTATTCCGACTTTTGAACATTTCGTATATATCAATTATTGAAGTATACTCCATGTTTCAAATATGTTGCAAATATTACTTTGTTACTAAATAAAAGAAAGTTTACCTATTCATGACACCACAGAGAGAATAAGGTTGATTTTCAGCATAGGTACGCACGAACTTTTTGCTTCACCTCTTTGTTTTATAAAAAGAAATATCACTTGTCTACCAGCAAGACTAAGAGACGTTCAAGTTAAGCCAGATATATCTGAAAGAATTTACTGAAGAGTTTAACTATTGTATGCAATGTTTCTCTCTGACCACAGTTCCACAAAACTATTACTGAGAAAGTGGAAAAACAAATGGAATTTCCTTTCTCATTTTCATGGAACAGGATTTTACTTTCTAAAACAGAGTTATATTGCATTGATAGTGTTAACCTAGAAGAGAGGTACTTTAAATGCAAATCATATTCGGAGCATTAGATAACAAAATCCTCATATGGAGAACAATACGTCCCTAGATATATATGACCTAACATTTCAGCATTCCTGAGTATTTCGAAAGATATATCTTTTTACTTCACATGAACCAATAAGGCATATAATATGTTTCGTCTTTTGCATATCACATTTTCAATTATAATAATTGTAGAGTGTTAATATAAATATTAATTGCATGCTTTTTCATAATTTTCTATTTAAGAAAAAGTTTAAGTTCTGTTAAATCGCGAATTGACTAACAGTGGGAAGCTTAAACCTTAATGCTAAATTTATGGCAAAAAGATCATTAACTCAGAGATATAATACTGAAATTTAAAGAAAAAAATAACGAACATTTAAACAGAAACTGATGCATTGGTTAACCAGTTTTAGAAAATACGCGTTAAAAGTGTTCCTACAAATAAATAAACATATTGATCATGTCAGGGAACAAAGGTGAATATTATATCTAATAGGATAACAAAAGAAATTCTAGGTAAGTTTATTCTTCTTCTGTTTCCCTTCTTATTTTGATACCGTGCGGGTGTTGCAATTAAAGTATTACACTAAAAGCCTTTAAAAGGATTAATTTCATTCTATTTTCTAAAATAATAATAGTATTAATACTTAAATCGGTCGATAAATAAGATTTTTGATTGATTTATTTATGGACGCTGTTTAACAGCTCAGTCATCAGCGTCCCATTTAACTCAGGGCGTGAAACGGTCGACAAATTTTGCTCAGAGGCCTCTCTTTCAGGCTTGAGGTTCTTTATCGTGCCGTAAATGTACGACACGGGACCCACGGCTTTACTTCCCTTCCAAGGGAAGCCATACTTTGGAATTTTACGCCCGGAAAAATCCATCGGTCCTGGCTGGGTTCGAACCCGCGGATAAATAAGATGAAGTATTAAACTTTATTTAAATATATCTAAATATTATTTTATTTTCTTTCTAAATTGCCATTACTTTTTATCGTATATTTACTTTTATTAATGTACACCAAAATTTTCATATGAATCTTTCTTTGATCACACTCTTCAAAAATAAATAAATAAATGTTTAAATTAATTTGGATTATATGCAGCTGTCTAGGAGATTTCAACTCAAATTATGGAATTAAGTTTTAATTGTTCACTTCACCTTATGCGGAAAACATTCGTTCAGCAATGCCCAATGAGCACATAACAGGTTGATTTCAAATTCCCAGTATTCATGGTGTTGTAATTATGTTGATAGTCTTACCTTATAGCAGCAAACAAATAAAGATGATGTTTAAATGTTGACACATATTTTTCAAGATCCAGTTTCTTGTGATTTCATGTTGCTTAGTGATATCTGCCCTAAGTTTCATATTCTGATGTTTTACACAAACACAGTTGGAAGAATGAGTTCCTTTAGCCCCTGCTTGTATCACATGCTTGGGTCAAAATGCACAATTTTGAGTAGTTTTCAAGAATCATCCTCTTCTGAACATGGGAGTTTTGTCACTCTTTATGACAGATTTGAAATCCTCACTGAGACTTGCTTTACTTGGTTTAGGATTCAGTGACGAAAATATTCCTTCACACCCAACCAGCTCTTTGGCCTTCCTGGCTAAACAACTCAAAGTTTGAAATTATTTATCAATTTTGCTTATACTCCACATTTAGGCAGAACCGTCAAAATTTAAATTTTCCCACCACTTTCATTTCATAAAACTCTCTGACTTCCACCACTTGCTTGGAGAAAGGGACTGTCTTTGAGAACTTGTGGCACATAGTCGTTGTTTTCATATATTTATTTGTGATCTTATTTAGTTTACTTTCTGCATAAATTTTCTTTTACAATTTCGCTTTCTTTACTGGTAATTCTCAAATAAATTGTAAGGACGTAGTTAGTTCCCCAATGTCCATATAATCATTATCATCTGCTGAAACATCGTCATACACTTTCGTCTGCTCACTTAGGAATATTGACAGATTCTTTCTACCAGATGCACAAAGTTTTCATCCTGGTATAAGATGTAAGAACTGGCTGTATACATTACACATATTTAAGTCAGTTTTTTGAAAATCTTAAGTGCGTGATTGATGTACATGTCTCCTCACAGGATGACAACGTTTTCTTTGATTGAACCCACAAATTTTTGTGTAAAGGTCTTTACGGTATGAACATATGAATGTTAAATCACTGTTAACAAACCTGATCTTAAACATATAATATTCTTTTACTCAAGTGCAAGATCTTCACAGTTTCTTACTGAAGCAGAATACCCAACAGCACATTATAGATTCTGATGCACAAGGCATAGCTACAAATGAACAACATACAGTTGCCATCACAACTTATAAAACCACAAATTGCAGAAACAGAAGCTTAGAATTCTCTAAAGTAAAATATTGAAACATTAGTTAGTTGACATTCAAAGTAAATGCATTAAACTTTACTTCCTTACTTTAGCTTGCTTGATAAAGTGCTTAACAATATACCTTCACACTATTGTTTAACAATGTATAGTAATGATAGCAACCTAGAAATACATATAACTAAATAATAGCCCAGGTGAAAAGACAATATTCTCTTATTTATAAAGATTGTCAACTGTTCATGTGATCAGATCTGTTTTCAGAATTAAATTATAAATACGAAAAAGGCATTTTATAAAAAATTTAGTTTTATTTTAATAATGGAAAAACTCAATCTCTTACGCTATATATTTTATATCTGGAGTGATCAGTTAGGGCAAAATTAAAATTTTAGAACTCATAAAAACTTATTGGGGTAACAAAATTCTTACAGAATAGCGTGAATAAAATAATGATTACAACAAAAACAATATTAACAACTTTCAGCACCCAATATGAACAATTTTAACAAAGATAAGATGAAAATTGTCACCCAAGTATTGCCTCATATCTAGATAAAAATATCGTTACCGCGCAAACTACTGAAAGGCCCCCATTTTTTAAATGTTATTATTGAGGTTGAACTTAATTGCTATACAAACTTTGAAAGAAATTGCAGATGATGCTTTGTAGTAAATTTTCAAAATATTTTTTTTTCAAATTGAACTCTTTTTATTTTCAAAATATGATATAGCTGGAAAATTATAAATACATAGTTGTAAATTATATGAGCTTTAAAATTAACTACATGAAAACATTCATGTTTATAATTTTATAAAAGTTGTAAATTTTTAATTTGATTTTTGGTGAAAATTTAAAGTACTGAAATTTTCAATTGTTGATCGGATAACACTTATAAATTACGTGAAGGCTTTTGGATATAGAGTGAAAGTACATACCAACTTTCAAGTGAATCTAAAGAGGTCACTATGTCAAAAATGGTGTTGGTTTACCGTGAAGTCACTCAATATCAGAACTCAACGCAACTTCACATTTTCTGCTTGGAAACAAAGAAAATATAATGAAACAGAGAGTATATAATGATATCTTTGCGACAAATCTTGAGATATAATCCTAAAAAAGCAGAGATAAGGACAAACATAAATGGTCACTCATAGAGTCAAAGCAACTTTAAGATCAAGAGCGAGGTAAAGGTATTAGCTATAGAAATACTTTTGCGTATAGATTGAAATGTTCTAGGATATCTAGACATGCAGCCCACGCTACAACTATAAAAATTGGAATATGGGAGGGGGGAGGAGGGGGGGAGTCTAACCTAAAGAGATTTTTTTGTAAAAAAAATTGAAAAGTTATTCTAGCAGTTACAAATGTTGGTTTTTCTCAACGAAACTCTGTATATTTCCTTAAAATAAATTAATAAAGGTAATCCCTATAATCAATTAATTTTCTATCTGAAATCTATAAAAATTATGATTAATTCAAACTTTTTTCTTGAAAGTCTGAAATAATTTTCTGGTTACTTTAAAACTTATTAGGATATGAAAATAATTTTGCCGTAAATCATTTTTCGCAACCAAAGAAGAATATGTATAGGAAACTTCAACAAAAATCTAAGACAAAAATCCTGGGATGTGTTGGTTTTCCATTATATTCCAATAACATATGTAGTTATATATATATACATTTTTGTGTTCGTACTCTTTTGAATTTATTTTTTTGGTATTTATGACTTTTCTCATTAGTAATTTAAGCAAAAGCCATATCCTCTTTGCAAAAAAAAATGTAATTATTATAATACATTCTGCAATTTCCATTTATGTGAATTTTTCCGTAATATGTATGTGTTTATAATTAATTCGAGTACTGTTGACATGTCATAAGATCGCATATTTCAACAAAAGAATATTTCAACATTAAATATTCTGGAACAATTTCTATCCGAAGATGAATATCAACTTAAATAATTGCTTCTGCATGATTTATTCAGTTTTATACTTGCGCACTGATATTCGGTTTCTCAGAAGACCGCGCCAAGAATTACGGAGCCAACCCCTTGTAGCATGTCAGGAAAAGAAAGCATTTATTTACGAATAGCAGAGGTGGGTGACCTAGACAACAATTAATACGCTTTGTTTCAGTCTCAAAACACTTTGACATGTGACAAACTGATGTCGGCCTAATGCCATTAATAATTACATTTCCTAAATGACAACATGGTTGAATTCCTTCCTCATTCTCCCGGCTGTAAACTGTTGGCAAGGCCGGTGTGGATATAAAACTTCTATTTTTGTATCTCATCTGCTACGACCATGAAAAAATAAATTCCTGGCGACGTTTCTTCTAAGCAAGATGTGAATTTGTGACGACAGATTCTTGGGTCGGGTACAGATGTAGTCGACCACCCATGGGTTTGAAGTTGTGTTGTATACATGAGACCTAGCCCCAACACTTTCATCATTGTTCAGGGTCAACATGCAAACAGAAGAAATGCTCTCTTCTTGTGATGAGAGTTCAAGTGACTTAACAAAAAGAGCATGCAGCATGCAAGCACATGGAGGATGAGAGAGGAGAGTTTAAAATAAATAACAAATTGAGAAAACAATGAAATAACAAAAGAGAATGACTGAAAAATAGAAGAAAGGGATAGAAACGGGAGCTAAAGACAGAAAAAGAAATGTTAGAGAACTATTTCTTGCGTGTATACGTGTATACACACGTGTATAAGTGTATTTGTTTGTGTGTAGGATTTTTACTTGCCGCCTAAAACCAAGATCGCGGGTTCGATCCCGGCCAGGACCAATGGTTTTTTGTTTTCGGGCGTAAAAATCTGAGTATGGCTTCCTACGGAAGGGAAATAAAGCAGTGGGTCCCGTGTTGTACATTTACGGCACGAAAAAGAACCTCAAGCCTGAAAAAAGAGGCCTCTGAGGAAAATTTATTGGCCGTTTCACGCCCTGATTTGTATAGGACGTTGATGACCAAATATGTTGAATGGTGTCCGTAAATAAACAAAATAAAAGAGTGTATGATATGTTGCTCTCTTTTATCCATTTATTTTTTATAATTTGTTTAAAATAAAGTTACATGGTATAAATAGCAATAATATATTTAAGATTAATTTAAAGATTTTAATTACCTGATATATATTTTATTAACACATGCTCTTGATGCTATGCAATCTCATTTTCTAATACAACGCAGAGTTGTTTTTAACTCAAAAGTGCGAACTACGCCCAAAATCTCACTGACATGATTACGCTCTGATTTAATCGAAAGCTTGAATATATAACACAATAATCTAAGCGTGGAATTACTTAGAGAAGAAAGACTTTATAGTTTGCAGCTACTGCAAAGATTGTGTCGATGGAATGGTGCAAATGCTATGGAAATAAAATCAGTATTGCAGGTAATCAATCAATTTTCCGTTAATCCTTTAATAGCAAATAAGTGAAACATGTTTTCAACAAAATTCCTCCTTAAATATTTTCTAATTCAAACCATGTGCATGCAAGTCTTGACTGAAGGATAAAGGGGGCAGAGTTTACGAGAAGTAGTCTGCATAGTTGTAAAAATAAAAAGAGATATAGAAATAGTTTTCCAATTAGACTCTGATGATGGCCATAGAGATAAAGCCATATACTTCTATGGATTGATTGATTGATTTATTTATGGACGCTCTTTAACAGCTCACCTCATGAGGGTCCCATTCAACTCAGGGCGTGAAACGGCCGACAAATTTTGCTCAGAGGCCTCTCTTTCAGGCTTGAGGTTCTTTTTCGTGCCGTAAATGTACGACACGGGACCCACGGCTTTACTTCCCTTCCGAAGGAAACCATACTTAGGATTTTTATGCCCCGAAAAAAAATCCATCGGTCCCGCGATCTTGGGTTTAGGAGGCAAGTATGGTAACCACTACACCACCAGGACCGACGTACTTCTATGGCTGCCTTAGGACTCCAAGTTATCACTAAAAACAATAAAAGTATAATTATTGCTTAGAACTTAAAGTATGCGGATTTCAATTTACTTTTAATGGAAAGATAGTAAGATAATTACTTCCAGAAGAAGCAAGCGTTGTGTTTTCCAAATTTAATCAGGACCAACCCTAACTTAGGAGCAAGTTGACTATTATTGCACTCACTCAATTATTTTAATGCGGTTGTCAGTATAAACATTTTTATTTTTAATACAGTAAAATCCTTTATTGCAAAGTCTCTCTTCTTCTTTAAAGTGTTATTTCTTTTACTGAAATTTGAATAGAATTAACCAAAGGTTTTATAAAAAAGTCGAATTTACGTAGGACATTTTATAACCCACAAGCAGTGACAATTTTGCAAATTTTTTCAGGTTTCAAATAGATCTGTAAAAGGCAAAGAAAGAAAATCTTAATTTCGTAATACCCTAATACAGAAGCGCATTGCAGTTAAAAATATGTGGTGAGTTAATAATAGAACGGAAATAGTCAGGGGAAACGGCAAATTTAGGTTAAGGGAAAGACTCAGTACAAAGAACTGTATTTCTAAAATAATTACATTAAATGATTTTAATAAAATTAAGGAATTCAATGAGAAAAGTGAATGAGAGAAAATTACCGAATAGCAGTTCAGAATGAATTCTAACAGCGAAAAGAAGAAAAAGAGTAAATAAATAATATAGAATGAATTAGTCTAATGATATAGGTAAGAGGTTTGCATGATGCGGTTGAAAGGATAGGGACGAATAAAGGAATGCATGACGTAAGCCACTATTAAATGAACACAGAAAGAAGTGTTTATACAGGGATTTAGTTATGAACTTTGTCCGTTCATATACCGTAGCTCAGTTCCCCTTTCTACCTCGTTTCTCAACGTATTCCCTGTCGGTCTCAAGTCATTATCATCCATTCGCTATACAGTTGACTCTAGAGTAATGTGTGTGTTATTTTAAATATAAACATGCTGGTCATGTACGAGCAGACATTATTCAGAAATGCTTATTATACAACAGAAAATTGTCTTAACTGGTTCAGTGTAAAACAAACAAACAAAACTAGCAAAAAGTGTAATTTTAACTAAGGAAAAGCTAAGGACTTAGTATTTGTCATAAACGATTTTCAGCAAAACCACATAAAAATAAGAAAAATGGGAATTTCCCACATTACGAAAGAATTAGAAAGTTTGCCGTGGCTAATATAATTATATCAATCATAATGTGTTTATCCCACACAATGAGTGTTTAGCCTATAGAAGATTGTCATCAGACATCTTCGTAAGGTACGTTTGTAACATAATTTTAGGTAGCGGAGTTGAAATTAGAGCTGAAAGCTCATCATCGGCAGTTTTGTAGGGAACGTTCCAGGTTCAATTTTATGGTCTCCCCGGCATTTATCATTAATGGGGACTAAAGAAAATCCGCAAGAAATCTCATTCGGGAATCACTGGAGAAATTCAAGGTGCAGACGTCATAAATTCGTGTCTTAACGATCTCGATCCTTGTATCTGCATATCGATATAGATGACTGATGACAACGAAGGAAACCTTGCTTTCAACATTTCATTTCGTGTATTTTCAGTGTTCATCCCCCTTGGTGCCTCAGTAGTGAAAACAAATGTTTAAAACTATGACCAAAAACTGAATGTGTAATAATATACTTGTAAATTTACTATAATCTTACTTGAAGCTTTTCGGCAATGTTTTACGAATTCTTTGTCTATCTGTCAATGAGCATAACCACGATTTTCAGTTGAACGCCCGCTTTATCTCAAACCAAACCAATTCTGTTGTAATGTAATGACAATGCTAATAGGGTAAGCATATCATCTATGACCAAGAAATTCGAACTCGTGCATTTTGGATTAAATTTTTAAAAGTAACATGGCACTTTAATAACTCAATTTTATTTTCGGTAGAGAAACATTTTCTGTGAGCTTTGTTGCGGCCATTGAATAATTTTAAAATTTCTGCGGTTTTGATTGTAATTTTTTTAAAATAATTAGTAATATGAAATATTAGTTAGTACTATTATTATTGTTGTTGTTATTATTATTATTATTATTAAAGTTGTTACAAATAAGTTACAATTTGGTTCAAAAACCAATTCTTAAATGTAGCAAATACTACTGTACTAATATAATCTGAAGTTTTTAGACTATATCCATTTGCTCTTTAGTAAGAAGTCTGTTTTCGTAGACACTACAAGATCACATCAGATATTTACCTTATTCCACCGGTACTTTAAATCCACCGTTTTTATTGGAATCTTTCCAAACTTTAATGTGTGGTATTTATTTACCTAAGTATCGCTAAGTACGATAATGCATGACAGTTCTTGTGTTACCATATGTGCGAATGTATAGAAGTTTATACCTTGCCACTACAATATAACTTCATTTCATTAAAACGTTGCGTCCACAGTTCATATTTCTGTATTTGAAGCCTGGATCTTAACAGTTCTCTGTAAATGGAGGAATTAGAGTTATATGCGAATTATTTTCTTTTTAAAAAATTTGTAAGGTTGAAAAATCATTTGTTTATGAAAGTAAAAAACAATCGTTCGTAAGCAACACGTTTTGAAAGTCATTTAAGTTTCATTTTAAATAATTAAACATATGTAGTACATTGTCACCCATTGTGAACAGTTACAATTCAGAAACCATAAGCACGCAACATTAACATAGTCTGGAAAGTTTGATGTGTAATTGAATAAAAGATGTAAATATCGAGATTGGTGGATTTAAAAGAAACACGCTTTTGGTGGGAAATGAAATAAATATCATTTTACGAACTTTTACAAGCCATGAAACAGCAACGAGTTAACAAAACATTCATATTCATTTAACTTCAGTTAGTTAAGACCTAAGATGTGTCATTCTAAGTGATTAGTTACTACCAAAGCATGGCATAAGAAGCTTTGTAAAATGCTAGAATTAATAAAGTATGTAAAGATAACAATTTCTTTTTATTTATAATGTTCTGAGATAGATGCTCTCAACACACCTATTAGGCACTGATGTAATAAAATATCAGTTTAAAATGCTCATTCAACGAATAGCCACACTTAAAGACACTGTTCCATGGTCCAGAATAGTTTTTGAAACTGCATTTGCAGAATTTCACTACATAATGTTTTTGTTTATAAACTGTATTAAAAACCACCAGATTCCTACCGTTAGTTTTTCAAACATGTTTTTATAAGTTCGCTGCAAAAAAAAAAAAAAAAAAAAAAAAAAAAACTATATTTGTGGGAAATTCTCTAAGTTGGCAACATTAATCCGGCCAACCACGCTATTTTCTTAAGCTAAATGAGTACCAGGAACAATGCCAACGGGTAATGGTGTGTGCTAAATGACGCACTGTGTACTCAAAATATACAAATTTTAGTAGTTTTATTATATGGTGATTCTTAAAGGCAGTTACTCTGCAAGAAAAAAAAATAAATGACTGTAGAAATTACCGAATCAAAAATATAAGGTTTCAAAATGTGCGTTCAGGAAGGCATTCTTCTTTTGGCTAATAAAATATTTAAAGTGGATATACACAATTATACATATTTTATCCTGGATATTTTTATGACAGATTGCAATCTGGCTGCGGGGATTCAGCTTGGGAACATTGCACAAGCCTGGTTGAGAGATATATTACATATCTCAAAGTCAAATCGCTTAGTTCAGTTAGGAGTCTTCTTCTTCTTTTTTTTTTTTTTTTTAATGTATGTTAGAAGACCATGAACTGACTTACGACATATCTGTTTTAAAAACAATATACTTTATCTTAATGCCTTCTTTCATAAAACACTTCTCTGGGAACAAAATATTTATACATTTTTATGTTTTGTAAAATTCAAGCCTATATGTCAATAGACATAGCCATTCAGATAGATGGCTTTGTAGGAATGGTTGGCTAGAGTTAAATTTCGTATAAAGAATAGTAAAAATGAGGATACTAAAAAGCGTAGTATCACGTAATATTTTAGGGGTTTACAATGTTGTTAAAATTATACTTCGGGGCAAACAACGCTTTTATATAATATTAAAAGTTTAATATAAATAGCTTATAAACGGATGTCACCAGTATAAGAAATACATTCTGACAATAAACTGAAATCCATTGGATCTAAGCATTTGTCAATGAAATTTGAACTTAAAATCTTTCACAACGACAACTAATTCTAGGGCATGTTTAATGTAATAAGATAAAGTCCTCATTATGTGTACTTATCGGATCATGCACCTTTACAATCACTCGCTTAAATCATTTTAATCGGAAGTGTTATTCTCTTTCAGAACTTTGTTAATAGGTATCACTTCTGTGAGGAATTAATAACGTGTAAGGACATTTTAAGACAGTTCTGCAGTATTTTAAATTATCTTGTATAAAGATAAGTAAGGCTTACTACAGAATTACTGCACAGCAGTGAAGCCAGTAGCAAAAATTTAATGATCAAATCTTCCTTGTCATATACGGAGGCTTACTGGCAAAGCAGAAAAATTAACATAATGAGGAAACAAAAGTATCCACTGCTTGAAACAGTAGGAGAATGCCACAATTATACTCGAGTGCCAGAAGTTTGTGAAGTACGAGAACCTTGCATAATAACGATTTTATATCACTGTTGGTCACATCAAATTATCAAGAGCTTTGTGCATTAGCAACTCTCTACCTTCATGGTCTAGTGGTAGCGTTTATGGCTGCTAATCCAAAAGTCCAGTGCTCGAATTCCGGCCAAGTTAAATTGTCGGTATGAGTATTTCTTTGGAGTTTTTGCTTACACTGAGAAATTGAATGTCAGATAGCTTTATGGCTCCAAGTACTACGGGCTCATTTGTACTATCAATTATTTATTGCTTTCATCCCTACAGACTTTCGCATGTAGTATTCAAGATCCAGACGTCGCGAGAAGACAAATGCAGTCAAAGCGACAATAAATAAAAAAACTCAATCTACCGAGATTTTCCAACCGATTATTTAGATGCTATATGCGCATATCTTACTAATAATACAATTGAGATACCAGAGATATCTACCGGCCCCGTTTGTTAATGGTGGGAGAGCAGTGACAGCGCTAGTCTTTGCTGGCAGATAGGAAGGAGGAGTAGGGAGTAGGTAAATGTTTAAACAAAGTGAGACGCTCAGATCGAAAAAGCAGACAACCGGGGGATAAACACAATATATATATATATATATTTTTTTTAATTACTTGTACATATATGTGGAAGAGTGTAAATTATTTACTTTTGTATTACTTTCTTTTTTTTTTTCATTTTATTTAAGTGTTTCAAATTTGTTCTTGTATATTTCTTTACTGAATTTTTAATTTATTTATCTATATATTGTTTATCTCTTAAGAATTAAATATTGATATGTGCAATTTTATATATTTTCTAGTGTTTTGGGAAAGCACGTACTGTCCTAGGACCCATGAGACCTGGATGAGTTAGATTTGTAAAAATATGTTTTTTAATAAATATACTACAACAACAACAACAACAACAACTACTGCTATATTACTACTACTACTACTACTACTACTACTACTACTACTACTACTACTACTACTACTACTACTACTACTGCTACTACTACTACTACTACTACTACTACTACTACTACTACTACTACTACCACCACCACCACCACCTCCCAATAGTTAAAATGATTAAGTTTATAAAAACTGTACAGCAGTAGCCTATAATTTTAAATTTGACCTGATTTTTTATTTTTATTTTTTATTTTTTTGTTCTAAATATGGGAGAATATACAATAATATAAACTCAGTATTTATCTGTTTTCACCATATGAATATATTGACTTTTATCACAGTTGAATTGTAAAGTTTAAGCTCTCGATGAGATAATACAGCCTCGAGAAACGCTTGAGTGAGGGTGTAGCAGTTGAGCGAATCTGACAGCCAGAAATAGCGAAGCTCTCGCTTTACAAGATATTTATTGTTGTCTAATTTAGCACAGCGTTCACCTCATTTTACGCTGCATCCTGCGTAGTAATATGCTGATACAATCCACAGCTTCAGAATAAAACAAGCCAGGATTCTGGATAGGCATCTAGTAATCAAAATAAATGAATGCGCTTATGAGAAGCGGAATAAAGATGGATAGTTCTTATTTCTGCCAACTGGAGCAAAGTTTTCTGCAACAGTTTTTGTTCTTCTATAAAATAAGCTGGAAGTTGTATTAAAAAAATAGAAAACAGCACTTTTGGTAACCGTCGCTCTGAAAACAGAACCGATTGCCTGCAAGTATACTTTGAGGTGAATTGCACCATACATGCACGCAATTGGAAAATCAGTATCGACCGTTCTGAAAGAGAAACCAACTCTTCTGTGTCTCCTCTACAACAGAATCAGTTTGATGAGATAGATGAGTGCATGTGTGCTATCTATGACAATTTCAGACAATTTTCTGAAAAGAATTCTAAGAGTTGTCAGAAGGCAAATTGTGGGGTTCGGCAGTGTAGCGGTTTTTACTGGTTAGACACAAACAAATTTAAAATTCGTTTACTATCAGGAACAATCGAAGAAACTGGAAACTGGGCATCTACCATAAATAGAGGTTTGGAAGGAACAGGAATAGAAGGGTTGTGAGAGATTGAGTTATAAATAGAAGAAATAGGAAAATTAGAAGGAGATTAATTGGTATTGACAGGCAGGCAATGAAAGTTGAGGTTCTAACAAAGTATCGCTGGAATTACAATCAGAACTAAAAGGGGCATGGAAGAGGAAAGCATACATAAATGTAATGACAGAAGAAGACAGAAGAGCAATGGCCTGGCTGCGCCTCGCGAGATGGAAAGTGCAGAATGTCACGGTTGACAAAGGGGAAAGAATGTGTTCTATGAGTGGTAAGAAGGAAAATTGGGTGCATATGCTTGCAGAATGTGAAGCTACAGAGTGCTGAAGGTTGCAGAATCTGGGTATTTCTGAGTGTCCCCCCCCCCCACCGTTAGGGAGAACTCCGATATCCGTTACCATAACGATTGAGCATATACTAGGCGTTTCAATATCTAGCATTTCGTGCATAATTTCTAGTCATTTCACCTCTCGTCTTTTTTCCCCCGGTATGTTAAATTGTAAAGTGTATTAAATTGCTCACTCAACTTTTGCTTCTTTCAGTTAAAGTTATTTCCTCTGTATTGGTCCTTTTCTATTGTTATATAAAATAGCAATTTTATTTATTTTATAATTCACTATATATTAATATTATATATTTAATTTTTGTTTTTCGATTACGACCTAGGAAGGAAACAGCTGCAGGGGGAATAGTTATAGCTATCCCTTTAAATTTACATATTGTTACTTTACTAATTATCTGTGCATCCCCTTAAAAGCAAATACATTCCATTTAAAGAGCACACACATATTGTATAAGCTCATTAGTAGGCAAATAACTTGACATTAAGGGATGTAGTCAGAGTTTAAGCGCTTTTAATTTATCACATCCTTGCTCTAAAAATTAACTAATTGGTAATAAAGGGAGTAATTTATCCAATATTTTATATAAATCAAATTATTATATTTTTTCATATTAAATATAGTAAATGATACCTTGTCTTTGACCAAATAATATGCTTCTCTAATCCACAGATGATCCTGTTGGGAATCTAGTTCCTTCGTTCAGTTACATATCTCACGAAGAAAAGAGGATATCGTTTAAAAATTTTAACGGCTTATCTTTTCACTCGTGTGTTAATGGTCCCTTTTCAACAACATATTACAATTCTAAAGTATACTATTCCAAAGTGCCCGTGCCACAATATATGTAAAACAGTTTTCGAAGTAGAAATTCTGTCATGGATCTGTAAATGATTTCGACGTCCTGCCGATAAGGCCCAAACAAGATGTTACATTGAAAGTATGCTGCAAGGAAAAAATCGCAGGATATAACTAGGAAAAGGTGACTTTCCAATACGATATAAAAACTATTTACTATTGTATTCTATTTTATTCACCAATAATGATACTTGTACAATTCATATGTTAAATGAAATTCAGCCTTGAAAAATGTAACTTAAGTGTAATGGAACGTATCATTATATCATTTAAACAAGCATTGCTATATTTGATACACATTAATGCATTAAATCCTTTAATAATAATTATCGAGGTCGAAGCATTTTATAAACTATCGCGCTTAGGCAATGAATAAAATAATTTTAATGCTGCCTATAAACTACAACAAATTAAAAACATTAGCTTTAAAATACAAGGATCCATGCAAAATTATCAAATTTCAAAAGTATTCTTTTAATCAATATACTCAATATGTGTGCATTAATAACATTACAACAAAATAATCTAAAGCCTCATGTCACCTGGGTCACTGGGTTCAAAGGTTGAAGAACGCTTCGGAAATAAGAATTTAGAATAACAGGCTAAACATCTACTTAGCCCGAGACAGAAACAGGAGACGGGCTTCTAGAACATTCGATAACCTTACCAGCCGTAGCAAACAAATGCCAGTTGGCAAACCTTCCTGACGTGAACAGGTTGGAAAAGACGAGGAAGGGGAAGGAAAAACATTAAGAAAGGAGTCAAAAACCGCATGTTACACTAAATAGATTAGTCAGTTAATAGAGGGGTAAAACAGAGAGAAAAAATAACTGGAAATAAATTGTTGGAGAGAGAAGAGAAAATGCAATTTTTAATCAATGAAACAGCTACTAAATTGTTTTCTTTCAAATGTGGTTGCAAAGTAACTTGCTTCTTTTTTACTTTGCTTCTTTTGGAAAAAGTAGAAGTGAAATATTAAAATATATAAATTTGTCTACAGTTTAAGAAGTATCCTTAACATTTTCTAATTTAATTTGATTGAATAATGTACTTAACACATGAATTGCTAAATGTTTGCGCCAAAAACCCTACGTCGTTCTGCCTGAGGATTGTATACTTGCACGGTATTATCTCTAGCGAGCACTCAAGATAGCGGTCTACCAACATAGATAAAGCAATAATTGTGGTACCGTGCCTCCATTATTAGGATTTTCTGATTAAAATGTTTTTCTTGCTCAACTCTCAGCAAGCCATAATTGTCGGAAAAGAATTCCATTCCTTAGTGAGAAATAGCAAGTTTGTGCAATATCCGAATTATAGTTTTCTGCCTTGACTTGCTGAGCAAGTTAGTTGCCACCGTGTCAAGAACTTCCGAAGCTTTGCTCTCATCACTGTGTAGGAGGCTATCAAACTGCTGAACAATGCAGATATCTTAGTTGAGTTCTTCTTGTAGTGCAGAAAACTCACAGTGGCCAACATTTGGATACTCACAAGATTCCGAGTACATTAGTTACTCTCTTCTTCATCCTCTCTAGAACAGATGGAACATTCTAGCGAAGGTTTGGGAACTGGAAATCCTTTGAATGTGAAACCGATTTGAAAGCAGATTATATTCGGACTTTGTTGTCTCTTCTTTGCCCTAGAGAAACAGGTGGGTAGCACTAATAGCATCCATTCTTATGATTATGCCACAGGAATTGCAAATGACGACTTTTTCTTCTGCCTTCAGCCTTTCTACCACACCTACTGCCATAGAGATAGGGGAGCTCAGATGTTGTCCCAGTTCCCGATCTTACATCCTAAATGAGGGAATGATGATCTGATTACAAACATCACTTTCTCACAAATACAACAAAATATTTTACTCTATTTATTGATGAAGCGTGATTACTGCTGCTGCTTTACTACAGGTAGAATTTAAAATAATCCTGGGATATATGGGAGCGTACTTCAGAAAGGATCAATCACCTTACTCACACTACAAAACTTTGCCTGCAGCTACCCGAAAGATAGAATCACTTATAATAAAAGATGCTTAATCAATACTAAAAGCTGCACAATCTATTAAAGCTGAGCCTCTTGCAACAAAAATTTTAAGCTACTGTCAAACAAAACCCGACCAGGGAAGTCAGTCTGTTCATCGTGCTAACGACTTCTATTGTGTGCAGAAATCAAGAGAGGGCCAATGAGTTAACAGCAACAAAATGTTATATTACAATTTTATATACGACGGTAGGTCTATAAGTTTCCTGCCTAACTATTTTCTGGGTATGGTAAAGACAAAAACTCTATTTCAATTTTCAATATATTTATCCTTTATTTCAGTACACTTCTCACATCTTTGAATTAACATTTCAACTCCCCCCCCCCAAATAAATTAGTCAGAAGTCTTGCCTGCAAAATAGGCATAAACAACATCCGTCGCTTCTTCGTCATACTTAAATTTCCTTCCTCGAACGTCCTTCTTGAGTTTTGAGAAGAGGAAGAGGGAGGGAGCTAGATCTGGGCTATAGGGTAGATGGGTAGATGGTTGATCTCCTTGAAGCCACATTAATTCACAGCTTCCTTTGCAACAAGAGCTGTGTGCACAGGCGCGTTGTCGTGAAGAATGCGCACACCACCACTCAGCTTTCCTCGCCTTTTCTCTTTGATGGAAGCACGCAGTCTGTGCAGTAGGCCAGCATAGTAATCCCTATTTACTGTGGTGTTATCTCCTTAAAGTCAATGATAGTCACAGTCCCAAAAGATTGTGGCCATGATCTTCTTGATCTTGGCCTTTAGAGGCGGTGCTTCGAAGGGATCATAGTAGAGGACCATAGTTTTATCTCCTGTGATAATGGTTTGCAGAACTGCTCTCTCGTTGCCATGCTCCATAATTGCCTGCTCGTTACTGCTTTTGGCCTGAGGAAAGAATTTTAGGCACCCATCTTGCACTAACCTTATTCATGTTTAATTGTTCATGAATAATTCGAAGGACTGTTGTTTTAGATAGGCAAACCTTGCTGCTATTTCTGTGACTTTGAGCCGCCGGTCTTCTACAAGAGCGATGTTTTCAGGAGTGAGCAGCTTCAAGGGCCCGCCTGCTCGCTCTTCGTCTTCAATATTTTTTCGGCCCACTAGAAAAAGTTTCGCCCCTTCTCTTATGGTAGAATATGAGCGGGTGATTCCTCATATACACCGTCCAATTGCTGTTTAATTTCATTTGGAGTAAGTCCTTCTTTTGTGAAGAACTTAATAACAGCTGGATACTGCATTTTGAACATGTCACAATCTTGTACACACAGCCTTCTTTATGTACCCATACACAGCGGAGCGGAAGTTACAGCTGCAATTATTTACACCATAGATACGGTAAGGGTTTTGTGAAGGGGATAATGGTTATCGGCGAGGCCGGAAGCCTATGGACCTACCCTCATACAGTGTGTCCGTAAAGTCATGGTGCAGTTTTGGACACTTTTAATGGATAATCGAAATTAAACCAAATAATGCAACGCACTTTACAGCGAAGTGTATGTCAAAGAGTTTCTGAAACATAAATTTCAATTTTTTGCACGCCAAGTAATGACTCAATACAAATGTGAAGCGAATCACTGCATTTAGTCAGGATGTGGACGGTGTAAAGTGAAGTCAAACAACTACCTTGATTTATTTCAATATATATATAGTTCACAGTGCCACAAATTCAAGATGAAGGCGAAGGTGTCACAAGATAATGTTCTTCCATACTACGCCAACATTGTTAGCCATTTTCTGTAAACATTTCCCCAGAGATGAATAAGCAAGGGTGGAAGGACGGTATGGTCACCACAATCAACGGACGTAACGTATTTAGACTTTTTCTTGTGGAACTATGTCAAACAAAGTGTATACAGTGTTCGTAACAACGACATTAACCATTTAAAAGAGAGGATCAGAGACGTTATTCACTCTGTTGCGCCTGAAGTCCTTAGTCGTGTGTAGAATGATTTAGAATATCCTTTAGATGTGTGTAGGACAACAACGGAAACCACATAAACTACACTGATCAAATGTGCAGACTTAAGAGAGATTTTCTTTCATTTGGTGAAGGTTTCACATTTCTATCTTGTTTCGTTACAATCGTGCGACTGTTCAAAACTGCACCGTGACTTTACGTACTCACTGTATTATATTTTTGTAATTTAGATATAAGATTTAATTGTGTATTTATTTATTTTTCACATAAGCTAGTATATACGAGTATACATATTTATATATCAGGTAGTGCACAAATGCAGGTGATATTAAAATGGACGTAAGAAGATTTTGCGCTAATAATAAAAGTAGGTATTTAAACAATTCAGTGAATAAAAAGAAAGGAGTTAGAACTTGAAAAGCAGCATCTAAAATCTAAGAGCTTGAACCCCAGGGAAATATTAAAGCCCAAAGTAAGATCACTAGGGCATGGCATGAAATCAATATTCACGACAAAAGCTTTACAACATGACGACAAAGTTCTTATCTAACATTTTCAAGGGCCTTTTGATGTTTTGGCGAGGGATAGCAAAGTTTCCCGAGGGATTCGAAATGTCCCTTTAACTCTGAGTTTCACCGATCAAGATAAAGCTGTTTGACGTTGACCATGCTACCAGCTTTGACCTAATATATCTGCTGTATCGATCCATAGCGGATGATGAGAAAAAATGTTCAAACCTTATAAATGAAGACTCAGATGATTGAGTATGGAACCAAACGTTCCAGGTCCCCTCTAAATTGAACAATTGCACCGACAATTTAAAAGTTTTCAAACATTTTATTGTTTTCGGTATGGCAGTGTAAATCATAATACAGACAACAAAACTAATACTGTATCACTAATTAGGGATTTTTTGTACATCTGATTATTTCATTCTGCATTTTAAATGTTTATATTTTGCAAGTAAGTTATATTGAGGATATTTCATCCATATTATCATCATGATACCACAAGAATCTCTTATAGGTTAGGCATCTTCCCCTATTTACAAATTTGTAGCCAATACTATAATCGCCTTAACTCTCAAAAAGATAATAATTTCCCATAGAAACACAAATGAATATTTTTTTTTTTTGTTAGATTTATTTATGGACGCTCTTTAACAGCTCAGGTCATCAGCGTCCCATTCAACTCAGGGCGTGAAACGGCCGACAAATTTTGCTCAGAGGCCTCTCTTTCAGACTTGAGGTTCTTTTTCGTGCCGTAAATGTACGATACGGGACCCATGGCTTTACTTCCCTTCCGAAGCAAGCCATACTTAGGATTTTTACGCCCCTAAAAAAATCCATCGGTCCTGGCCGGGTTCGAACCCGCGATCTTGGGTTTAGGAGGCAAGTATGGTAACCACTACACCACCAGGACCGACATTTAATATAGTTTTACTTAGATGTTCTGCATGTAAATTATGTACACTTGCCTAGTGAAAAGAGCAAATATAGGGAAAATTTTGCCTAAATTGGGCCGGTTTTACATGTTCTTAAATTAGGTCTTTATTAAGAATACAATTAACACAATTTTTTTCTTTAAAAGATTCCTAATTACAAACACTTTAATTAGATAGCAGTACACATTAAAATTACTTTTCCTTGTATCTTAAAATTAGGTAAATGGTGCAAGTTAGGAAATTGGTTGCTAATTTGGACTCTCGGTCGCTCAGGTTGAACCTTAAATTTTATATATATATATATATATATATATATATATATATATATATATATATCATTAAAAATTAAAATAATAAAGATTGCAAATGATTAAATATTCTAAGTTTGTTCAGAAACATTTCTTTATACTTGACTTCACTTTAGCACACCGGGTATGAACTCATGATCTACAGTACGTACACTGAATCACGTCTTCTTCCTTTGCCTGTCCACACAGAATACAGAAGCAGTTTGAGTTATTTTCATCTGATCTTTGCTTTCCTCTTTGGGAAATAAATTTATCATTTTTGGTTTTTCTTCCTTCAGTTGACAATTCGAGTGTTCTAATTTCAGTATGTGTGATCTGCTTGTGAGTAAACTGCATTCTGAGCTCCATTTCTACCCTTCCCCCGAGCAGAAAGTACTGTGGATGCTTTTAGAGGTGGTGATAATTTATTAACAATACTTTTAAATTTCTTACATTTGCTGACTTGATCGTCGTTAGATTCTTCTGAAGAAGGTTCTTTCTTGCTATTACTGCTAGCGGGCTTGTCTTCAAACTTTTCCTCAACAGTTATGCCAAAGCTATTTGTTGGCGCAAAACATTGATCACAAAACACGTCTTTGTTTACAGGCCAAATTCCTGCACTCTTCGCTGTCTCAATCGTTGCTCGTCTGAAGCTTCGTTTAACAACACGGATATATGTTAACGTAAGAATTTAATGAAAGTTTCCCAAAATGGACCGGTCCAGCTTAGAAGAACCTTGGTGGTCCAAATTAGGTAACTGGACATTATTAACTAAAAGATGACACTGCGAGAAAGCATGAAATGAAAAACTGGTTGTATAATATGCGTTCAGTAGCAAATAAAATACACTTCTAAAACACACGGTAGAATATTTTATTACTTGCTCTTATGTCGTATATTATCTTATGAACTGTAGCACAAAATTTATAATTCAAACAATGAAAACATGTAACACGATCCTTCAAATGCTGTACTCACAGAAGGAAGTGCCACAAGCAACCACAGCATTCCCAGCACAAATAGTACCAACTTAACTTTTTAAAACCTTCCGATAACATGAAAACAAAGGTTGCCCAAATGAGGCAACGGTCCAACTTCCTCTAATTATTACAACATTTTGAGAATTAGTGATTTTACTTTTTTGGTTGTACATTAGAAATTTTGTATTATTTTCAGGATTGTAAAAGGATGCTTCTTGTTAAGCTAATCGCCACCTAATGCTTGAGTTCAGCACACTTCATCCTCTATTGTTACCACATCTTCTCAAATGATCCAAGTAATACTTATTAACTATTTCTTGCACAGTAAGTGGAAGCAATTGAATAAGTCGTTTCCAGAACTGAACATGTGCATTGCCAGCAAAAATGAGGTTTAAGAATCTCCATTGTAGTTTCCATAACATTAGAAATAAGCTGTACAACAGGTAAAGTCTCCCTTTAAATAAATTGATGAAATACTCAGTCTTTTTCAAGACAAAAAATATCATTTTAGCAGAATTTCCCATAACTATATATATATATATATATATATATATATAGTTATGGGAAATTCTGCTAAAATGATATATATATATATATATATATATATATATATGTGTGTGTGTGTGTGTGTGTGTGTGT
The DNA here is from genome assembly GCA_030762175.1 of Metallyticus violacea. Lineage (NCBI taxonomy): Eukaryota > Metazoa > Arthropoda > Insecta > Mantodea > Metallyticidae > Metallyticus > Metallyticus violacea. The sequence continues at coordinate 107,522,470 of CM060835.1, read as the reverse complement.
GTGTGTTCATTAAGGACAAATATTTCTTAAAACAATTCTGTAAACATAAAATTTTACCATGAATGTTTATAGACATTCCTAAAGAATTAAAGTTAATTCAATTTTGACAACAGTATGTCTTCTGTGAAATACTGAGAAAGCATTAAAGCTACAATCACCTGTAGATGAATACCAGAAACAACCGTGGGTGGCGAGGTTGTCACGGCACGAACTCGTGAGCGGGAGATCTAGAGTTTGATTATACCACCAGGACCGTCTTCCCTGACTCCCCCCCCCCCCCATTGCTTATAAATGGCAAATGTCAGGAAGGTGCCCTAAACTCCGACTTTGATGACTGCCTTTCTTTTAAAAAAAAAAGCCTTTAATCATCATTTTAACTCATATATCACCAGTGGCCATCATTTGTGATGCTCAAGCATGAAAAATGCCGTTAAACGCTATTAGAGAGTAAAATTTTCCAGCAAAACTTGAGAGGTGTAGAAAACGTGTGAGAGATACTAAAAATGGACCAGAACCAAAAAGAAGAAGATATATATATATACATACATCTTAATCGTTTCAGGTTAGTGATTGACAACAAACAAGTGGGCGCCGAATAAAATATCGAAATGAGTGTTTAGGCCACTTGCAGCTATGAAAATATAACACACAAAGGATTTCATTATTCTGTGTTATTCCTTTTACAGACATTCTTCAAGCACCTTGCTTAAGAAACGCAGTTATCAACATTCTACAAGTCTACCCTATAAAATCGGATCTCAGTAAGCAACATGCGAGACGTTTCAAACAAAATTTCTATAAATCGCATTTTTTTTTTTTTTTTTTTTTCCTCCCCAGAAATCATTCATTTTAAGCCGCGTGACTGTAGAATTTCTCAACGAAGCGTGCCCGTTCTGCTGACAAAAGGAAAATTAAATGTGTAACAATAAGATATTTTATTTCTTCCATATTGACCTGTAAGAAGCTTGCATTTGCTTGTATCTAAAGGCAAAATCCATATACTTAGCAAAGAGCAACTGAATGCAAAGCTTTCACTTTAAGAAAAACGAGGAGGAGACACCCATAAAGAAAAAAACTCAGTATAAGAAAATTCATTGAGACATTGACCGCAATTCAATCACTATACGATAGGTAATACTAAAAGTCCTACTTTTCATCTGAATTAAAGTGTAAGAATTTATTAAGGTAGTATAATTCAGCTGATGTCAATTTTAGAATCAAATAAAAAAAATCCTGAATATTTTCAATAATCCCTAAATTATCAAGTCTTCCTCCTCTAATGTCGATCCTGGTGGTGTAGTGGTAACCACATTTGCCTTCTAAACCCAAAATTGCGGGTTCGATCCCGCCCAGGACTGATGGATTTTTTCGGGCATAAAAATCGTAAGCATGGCTTCCTTCGGAAGGGAAATAAAGGCGTGGGTACCGTGTCGTAGATTTACGGTGTGTAAAAGAACCTCAAACCTGAAAAAAGAGGCATCTGAGCAAAATTTATCGGCCGTTTCACGCCCTGACTTGAATGGTACGCTGATGACCTGAGATGTTAAAGAGGGTCCGTAAATAAACCGAATCAAAAAATTCTCCCCTAACAATTGCTGAAAGTATATAGAATTGGAATAGAACATCAAAAGAGCACGAAATGATGGAGAATTGAGAGATAACCTTCATCTGCATAAATCCAATGAAAAAGTTTTTTCTCCCCTCCAAGCTTTTGAAATTCTTCCTATCCAGATGAAATTACTCTTTCTTTCTACCAAACAATAATTTCATAGTTTGCCAAGGAGCATCCAAGAGCCCTCAGACATATATTTGTATATTCATGTACTTTTACATTGAAACAAATGAATTAAAATAAACGAAACTGTGTATTGCATATATCACTGATTAATAAATAAAGATTTCCCAGATGACATTACTTGGCTTTGTGGGCGGATATTCGGGGCAAATAAAAAATCAAATTATGATTTTGGTTAGCAAAATAACGCACCAAAACATATAAAAAAGTATACAAAAATTTCCGGTCTCTGGTCATTTAAATTACTCGCTTACAACATATAAAAAGTACTTATTAGCCAAAAAAAAAAAAAACTTGGGATAATGGGATATTTTGGGACAGTCGTTAAACCAAATATTCTTTGACTGGAAGAAACTGGTCATTGGAATTTTAAAAGCACCAGCGACGAAACACTATAAATTTTCAAGAGCTAAAATATTTGTGGTGCGAAGAACTGGCCCAACAGTTGGTGAACTAAAAATAACTGAAAATGGGGAAATGTCATTACGCCATTTCAGCTAGAAATAATAAATATGGAAATTTAAATAATAAATATGAAAACCTGCGATGATATTAGATATGGGAAATATTCTGGAAAAACATTTGTGTTGAAGACTGGAATACATCTCCTGAACTGCAAGTCTATGAGAAGACTGCTCAAGATATCAAAAGTGTTTCCGAAATGATCTCTAAAGATAATCCCAATACTTCCTCGCAAATATAAAAATATAGTTTAAAAAAACTATTGATCCCATAACAGGGTACTCTACATCAGCCCTTAGTAATCATAAATGAACTAAATACATAGGAAGGTGTTGACTTGCTATAACTTCAAATAATTTTAGTTATTCTAAACTTCTAAAAGTGTATATTTTGATTTTATAATACATTATAAAAACCAGTTAAATAATTAAGTTTAATGTAAAATTATCAGCACTGCTCAATTTTCATCTCAGCCGCCACAGTTTACCATTTTTATACCAAAGCGTTTCTAAACTTAAAATGTCAAAATGTATTCATTCCGAAACTCAATATATTCATTTGTCGTCTCCAAAACTTAACGATTTCACTAATTTTTATTGTTTTCACCAATTTATTTTAGTGATTTAATAAGGTAACACCTATTGAATGCTGAATGTATTTACTAAAATATTTCCAATGTAAATCCCCCTAACAGTATTTCCGAGTTTGCTCTATTTTCATTTTAGCGAGCAAGTTCTGTTCTGGAAATGGCTATTCAAGAATAGTTTAAATTAAACTTAGACGGATTTAAATGAGTAGCATATGTTTTATTATTAATTAATCCATCTATACACAAAAATCATTCATTTATGCTTATCCTACCAAGCCCAAAATAAGTAACCTACCGTCTTTATATTGCAGTTCTAATGGTCATATGTTTTAGTCTTGCCTTTATCCAATTTCCTGGATTTTTTTCTACGGTAGATTCTCCTCTCGCTGAAAAGATGACTGCTAAATTTAGGCATCGATAAACTGCAGGGTCATTTGCACCAGCATTCACTCCATTCATCAACTCAGAATCCTTGGAATATGGAACAGGATGTTTAGCAATTACGAAAAGAAAGTCATAAATTTGAGAATCCCACTATCCATCACTGAACAGCAGTACCGATGAAAAACCTTACATCAAAAGATATTTCCTCAAGCCTGTAAGGAAATCCTGAACAACCTACTCTAACATGCTAAAGCACTTACAGCAACAATACAAGGTTCAGCGTAACTCAGGTACACTGGGAGCGAGTTTTTGGCCTTTTTATATACAGGGTGAGGCATTTAGAGTGTTGCGGCCATTTTACTCCGAAACAAAGAGGAAAATAAAAAAAATGCTTCAGATAAAATTTGAAGTGCCCTTAGGGGGACATAAGATACCGACCTTAACTCGTCCTTTAAATGCCATTCTCAATGGCATTTCAAGGTCAATCCCCCCAAATGAAATGGTGTATTTTTTCTCCTGGGAATGGAAAAAGCATTCAATTTTCAGTATAAAAAAAGCTAGTACATCTATCAGCAAGGGGTATATAATGATGCCTTGAACGTTCGGGCGTCCACAGAGAGTTAACATTTGGATGTCACCGCCTCCCTTCGAGCAGTACAGTCATTTAAAGAGCTCCGCGTGTGCTTTTAAATCACACAATTTCTCAGCATACTTTTTTTTATAAAACAGCGTTTTTTTTTTTCAAACTTAGCTTTCACACATTCAAATAGTTCCACAGTTAACAATTTTTTGTTTAAATTCAATTAAAAATTCCCAGAATATGCAGAAGTGTCTATTGAAATATTCTATAGGACAAATACATCCTATACTAAATATAAATTTTAAAAAATGTCTTCTACGAAAGATCATTAATTTTAAAGATTAAAATGCCTTATAAATTTTAAAAATTGTGTTCACAGTCACTTATAAAATGTATTTAAAACTTCAATTACAATTTTTATATGTAGTTCAAAGCTTCAAATACAAAAATGGCAACCAATTTTCCCAACTCAAGAGCCACGTGGAACATTTTCATTATGCGACATATTTACGTAATAAAATTTATAAAAATAATAACTTATAGCTCGTAAGTATTTATCCAATTTGAATGAAATTTTACATAAAAATTAGCTTATGGAAATGAAATCACAGTAAAAGTTTCAGAAAAGCCCATACAAAAATGTGGCACTTTGAAAATCAATTCCCATTGTCCCTTAATGTGTTTTTACAATTCGATTGGAGTTTCCATAGCAACATTTGCAAATATGAACACTCTCCGATAGTAAACGTAGAAGTTGAAATTTTGTATTTAAATGGAACCACTCTTGAGCACTTCTGCACCACGATTATTTACAATTCTGAAGTTGGGTTATGATATATAAGATGACTGGTGTTAACGCCCGTTTTTACTACTGAGACACCACAGGCAGTGAACTTGGTGATACATGAAATGAAATGATAAATTGGGAAAAGCTTTTTTTAAGGAAGGAAACGTTCCAGGCCTAAGTTTAGAGTACCTCCCAGCATTTGCCAGTTATAAGGACTGAAGAAACCTGGAAATAACCTCAGTCAGGAAGGATAGTCCTGGCGGGATTCGAACCCCAGACTTCCCGCTTACGAGTCCGCCCCTTAACGTCCTCAGCCACCTATGGCGTTACAGTTGGGTAATACGAGATACATCGGAATAATAAGAGAAAGAGAGAGTGAGAGAATTCTTGAACGGTAGTAACAAGCAAGGCCCTTCACAAATTATCGTTTGGTTGCAAAAATTAAAATGTAACAATATGGAAAATGAAGACGACTCAGGGCGACTCTTAACAACACTGCAGGAAAATAGACTAAATGTTAAGGGAGTATGCTCAGTAAGAGAAATACTCAGATTCTGAAAGTCTTGGATATGTAACAAAGGAACAGGATGAAGTATTTCATTTCAACATTTAATCACAGATCCCCCACAACATTGCAATCGAACAAAAAAAGAATGAATGTGGGTTAGTGCGAGAAAAAAGAATTATGTTCAAAGATTAAAATTATATTTAGTGCCGAGTACATCAACATGATGCAAAATCAAAATCCATCTGGGTCTTATTTTGGGAGAGAGGTTCCTTAATTTGCTCTTTCATCACCAATAACGGTCATAAAGTGATAGTTCCTATTGAGGGCCAATTACAGTTACTGTTAAATGTGCAAGACAAAATGCCTGCCCAAGTCTTCAATGTGTTGCAGATGAAAACTTTTAAGCCAGGCCTGCTAGTATGTCACCATGTGCGTTTCTTTACCCCGGACATCTAAGTTTGGCCCTGTGAGAAATATTTTTCTGCTCTCTAGTGTAAATGAAGGCATTATGGCGACTAATTTGAATCATCAGAAGCTGTAGTAACTGCATCTGAAGTGCGTGCTTGTAGCATGCCTAAAAACATTTATCACAAAACGATATAAAAAGAGTATTACTATAATGGTAATCATTGCATGCTCCTGTGCCGCATGCGGTTCTTGAAGTCATTTTATTGCTACTTGATCAAGTGTTAGCGTTGCTTTTTGGGAGACCCGGGTTCGATTCCCGGTACCTGCTTAGGAATTTTTCTAAGATAGGAAGGTCTGGAACGGGGTACACCCAGTCACATGAGGACAATTGGAAAGCTGACTGATGGAGAGGTGGCGATCTTCGATCTAGTAAGCCGCGAAATAGCGACCGGTGACATACAGTGTGCTGACCACATACCCCTCTGCAATATTGCACTGTAGAGGATGGATGTAGATGGCGCAGATGTAGATGTGATGGAGGTAGAAGGCGCAGCAGTCATCGCGGTAAGCCAAAGGCCCACATGGGGCTATGGAAAACCAGGCTTAGAAGAAGAAGTTACCTTCATTTAGATATATGTGAAATTCTAGAATACTTGTATGTCCCTTTATATTCCTAGTCGTTGATTTGGTTTATTTACGGACGCTCTTTAACATCTCAGGTCATCAGCTTCCCATTCAATTCAGGGCGTGAAACGGCCGATAAATTTTGCTCAGAGGCCTCTTCTTTCATGCTTGAGGTTTTTACGTACCGTAAATCTACGACTTGAGTCCCACTTTACTTCCCTTTCGAAGGAAGCCATACTTAGGATTTTTACGCCCAAAAAATCCATCGATCCTAAGCGGGGTTCCATTCATGGCGCGGTGTTCAAAAGTAAGTTGTTTTATTGTTATAAAGACTGTTTTAATTTTCTTATTTCATCTAAAGCTGTAATAATGAAATATAGTCTTTTTTGTATTCTAACAAAAACAAACAAACAAAGAGCTGAATTCAACACATTGCTCTGTTTACTTAATTTTAAACGTTTGTTTAGTAATTACTTTTTTTTTCAAAATAAAAAAAGAGAAAATTGGAAGAGGATAAAAAAATATTTTAAACAGTTGGGAGCATGTTTCTTCTTTAAGTGAGGAAAAAAAAACCGAAAACGAAAACAGTGCCATGTGTTTATTGTGTCCTGACATAACACTAGGCTATAAACGCTTTAATCTTAATAGATATTAGAATTACGTGCATTAAATTTTTGACAGCAAGTATCCAAAAGATTTTAATTTGAGAATAGAAAAACTTAAAACTTTTAAAAATAACAATAGTGTCCTGAAATTGATGTGCACTACTGTAAATCAAAATGAATTAAAAACAAAAGCATCACATAAAATAGCAGAAATTTTAAGATAAAATGTAACTGTTTGCAGATGCATAGATTTTTAAGGAGTGTTTCTAGTCATAAGGGACATTTTATTCTCTAAATATCCAAAGGCAAATCAAATTAAAAGTGACATGCAAAAGTTGAAAAACTTTTTCACTCTACTTGTATTAGCAGAATTAACGAAATGCTGCTTTGCACTCTGGAATAAACTCATAAATGAGACGATTTCAGCCTGCTTCTTGATTCTTGATAGTAGGAGCACCTCTCAGTTGCTCTTATTTGTTAAATATCGTAAAAAAATAGAAACTAAAAGAGAGAATTCTTAACAGTAAAACCCGCATCAGGTCAGAACATGGAGTATATATATTTTTGAAGCAGTTAAATAAATTTTCGATAAATGCCAAATTGCCTTGAATAAAGTCATATCAGTGTGTAATGACGCTTGTTCCTCAATGGTGTCAGTCCTGGTGGTTTAGTGGTTACCATGCTTGCCTTCTAAACCCAAGATAGCGGGTTCAAACCCGGCCAGGATCGATGGATTATTCGAGCGTAAACTCACATGAGAAGGGAAGTAAAGCCGTTGGTCCCGTGTTGTACATTTAAGGCACGAAAAAGAACCTCAAGCCTGAAAGAGAGGCCTCTGAGCGAAATTTGTCGGCCGTTTCACGCCGTGAATTTAATGGGACGCTGATGATCTGAGATGTCAAAGAGCGTCCGTATATAAACCAAATCAATAAAAAAAAACCTCAATGGTAAGTCCAAACAAGATTCGTTTCTCTGTTAAACATTAATTAACTCTTGTATGCATGGACTACTTTTTCTTTACGTTTACATACATTGGATGCAGCGGACCTATTATTCTATTAAAGGGTTTTGATTAAAACATATATTTATACTTTTATCTAATACAGACATTTTATTTTACCATTTATTAATGTGAAAACAATATATTGAAGGTACATTTGTTGAAAATAATTGTACAAATCGAGCAGAAAAAACATTACAAATGGCGGGAGTTACGAATGCCTCTGCTCCCAAGACGTGGAATACGCCCAAGTTGTCATATAGCTATATATATATATATATATATATATATATATATAGGTTACACCCGCATTATCAAGCACGGCCACCATACTGTTGCACTTCCCCTTGGTTTGCCACAAACTTGTGCCCATCACTTTTCGTACTGCAGTTTTTATCATCGGCTATGATTGAAGAAGTACAATGCATTCATAATGGCCTCTTTAAACCGGTATCTCCTATATTACATAGACACTTTAATTCCTAGAGGGAGAATATTTTCTGTACAAAGGTGCAGGAAATAATGTACAATGTTCAGTGTGCAAATAGCACTTTGTTATGAAAACAGAGTATAAAAATATGGTTTTTAAAGTGTAATTAGACGAGTAATAAAATAAACAAATTAGGACAGTAAAGCGTCTGCTATAAATAGTCACCACAGTTAGAACATACAATAAGTTTGATCTCCATAATATTTTAGGGAGGATGGGAAATATTGGTGGTTCATTATGCCTAAAATGTATTTACAGAGTTGCATAAATACCTTGTAAAAAGTAGTAGTAGTAGTAGTAGTAGTAGTAGTAGTAGTAGTAGAAGTAGTAGTAGTAGTAGTAGTAGTAGTAGTAGTAGTAGTAGTAGTAGTAGTAATAGAAGAAGAAGAAGAAGTAGTAGTAGTAGAAGAAGAAGAAGAAGAAGTAGTAGTAACAATAATAATAATAGAAGAAGTAATAGTAGTAGTAGTAACACTAATAATATTAATAGTAATAGAAGAAGTAATAGTAGTAGTAGTAACAGTAATAATATTAATAGTAATAGAAGAAGTAATAGTAGTAGTAGTAACAGTAATAATATTAATAGTAATAGAAGAAGTAGTAATAGTAGTAGTAGTAACAGTAATAATATTAATAGTAGTAGAAGTAGTAGTAGTAGTAATAGTAATAATATTAATAGTAGTAATAGTAGTAACAGTAATAATATTAATAGTAGTGGAAGTAGTAGTAGTAACAGTAATAATATTAATAGTAGTGGAAGTAGTAGTAGTAATAGTAATAATATTAATAGTAGTAATAGTAGTAACAGTAATAATATTAATAGTAGTAGAAGAAGTAATAGTAGTAGTAGCAGTAATAATATTAATAGTAATAGAAGTAATAATAATAGTAGTAACAGTAATAATATTAATAGTAGTGGAAGTAGTAGTAGTAATAGTAATAATATTAATAGTAGTAATAGTAGTAACAGTAATAATATTAATAGTAGTAGAAGAAGAAGAAGTAGTAGTAGTAGTAGTAGTAGTAGTAGTAGTAGTAGTAACAGTAATAATATTAATAGTAGTAGAAGTAGTAGTAGTAATAGTAATAATATTAATTGTAGTAGTAGTAATAGTAATAGTAGTAACAGTAATAATATTAATAGTAGTGGAAGTAGTAGTAGTAATAGTAATAATATTAATAGTAGTAATAGTAGTAACAGTAATAATATTAATAGTAGTAGAAGAAGAAGAAGTAGTAGTAGTAGTAGTAGTAGTAGTAGTAACAGTAATAATATTAATAGTAGTAGAAGTAGTAGTAGTAATAGTAATAATGGTAGTAACAGTAATAATATTAATAGTAGTAGTAGTAGTAGTAATAGTAATAATATTAATTGTAGTAGTAGTAATAGTAATAGTAGTAGTAGTAGTAGTAGAAGTAGTAGTAATAGTAATAGTAATAATATTAATAGTAATAGTAGTATTTATTATTACATTTAACTAGTTGTATACATGTTGCACATCACAGTCGCACGGGACGCAAGAACGTTCATGCGCTTGTTAAATATTTCATTTCTGAAATAACCCCCAAAAAATAAAATAAGCAATAACAATAATAACAAGAACGCACTCACACACACATGAAATGGACATACATACAATAAGTCTGATACTCATGTAAAATTTAGTCCTATTCATGTACAATATTTATAGATTCTTGCCCATAAAACTATGTATTTCATTTAAGAAAGTGCCCAGGTTTGGCAGTTTGTCTATATACAATTAAGTCCCAACATGCCAGCCTCACCCTACTGGAAGTCCAAAATGAAACCGGCAGAAATTTTATCCTAATATCTTCTGTCTGTGTGTACTTAGCCAAAATGTGCACCCGACTTCCGGTTCCTAGCATAATGGGCAAATCCTCCGGCCTTCTTCGTCAACAACCTTACTACCTTCCAGCCTCCCAGTTTAAAGTATGCCTTTATCGATCTCTGTTTTATGTCTAGCTCCATGATATAGAAGCACTGTAAGTTTCCTGATTGAAATTTTTAACCAGGAAGAGAGCTGAAGTTTTCAAAAAGGGTAGCCAATGTACTGAAGTAACTCATTCATTTCCCTAGCCTCATGTCACTTAGTATTATGGGAAATTCGCTACGCGGAACATTTACAAACCTAGATGGCAGAGTTAAACGCTGGAATGCAATGATGGAGGCCGGGTTTCTCTTGAAGTCATTGATGCACGAAAACAAATGCAACTCATAGGACTGAATGTGGTCGTTTGTGCTAAGTTCTTTAGTGCAGTGTTACAGAAATTTGACTGAATTTGATTTCCAATGCTGCTGAAGCTTTTGAAAACATCCAAAGACATGGGCGATAATTTACCATGCGTTCAAGAATGTCTTTTAAATACATTCAACACAAATTTTAACATTTAGTGAACTGAAATGGATGCTAGACTTTTACTTCTATAATTATGTGATTTCTAAAACAGTTTCCCTCAGTAAAGTGTTTAATCTTTAACAATTTGTAATTATAAATTAAAATAAAAGAAGTTGGTAAGTTTTGTTTTTGTGTTTGCTTTCCACACCCTAAAGATATATTATTATATTTACTATTACTATTTACATACAAAATATGTTTCCATTTCAAATATTAGCTTCCGTTTGTATTTCGTTTTCGAGTGATTGCATTTATTAAATAAAGAAATTTGGAAGCATTACGTTTAGTTACAGCAAACATGAACAGTACCTCATGCAAAATGTTATGTTTTCGTTCTTTATCCTGAACTTTGTATTACTCATCTACCCTCCTCACTTGTACCGCTTTCTGGTGACATTTGAACTTGACATTACACTACAACTTTTCCCCTGCCGTTATTTTGGCAGATTCTAAAAGTATGTATAACAACCCCAAATTATAGCTTTTATTTCCTGTTCTTTCAGAAAGCATATTACAAGCCCATATTTAGTTAAAAACTTGTTATATATTTTCACTAAATTGTTATTTTAATTTGATGTCTTTGTGATAGGAAGACACTCTTCTTGAAGTGCGCACTAATTGAATTTTATTTTCAGTGCGTTTATTATTTTGGATTAATTTGAACCTCCATATGATCTGCTGAGGTATTACCCTATAAAGCTTACATAACATAAAATGTACTGTAATCTCAGTAAAACTACAATTAAATGTAACTAAATGAATGCACATATACTTACATATTTTCCAAAATCGAATTGGTGAAACTGAACTAAATAATATGCTATCCAAACATTCAGTCTATGCCTCTATCAAATGTACAGGGAATCATAAACACATATTCTGGCTGAATTTAAAGGTGCAGAAGAATGGAGAGCAAATTACTCGTATCTACCACACTTCTTTATTAGATCGGACAGTGGGAAATGGTCATGCTGGGGCTCTGCTGCTATTCAAGGAACAAGAAGTGATATTAGGTAAATTTCTGATGAGATTTCAACCCTTAGGTCTGAAACGCTTTGGGATGAGGGAAACAAACTGATAGAGATGTGTGTCATTCTTTATATTATATATGGATTTTTAATATTTTTAAATTTAATTTTGTATTTCTTTTCTTTTCCTTTTCTTTTTATAAATTTATTTGTTTATATTCTATTATTGAATATATATATATATATATATATATATATATATATATATATATATATTTAATAGCTTATTATGAAATATATAATTTAATATCTTGTACTAACTCAAACAAGTGTATTATAATAACACACACGGTCCAGTGGTCCCGTGCGCCTGTTGAAGTCTATGCATTGCATGCATTAATACACTCCTAATACTATTACTAAAAACAAATCCCTGCCATTATTGAGGGTAAGCACAGATAATTAGTATTTACCACAATGACGGTCAATAGAACATTTCATGGAATAAGGCTCGAATAAGCTAAACTTCCCAGATACAATAGTTCAGTAGTACAGGAAGCTTTAAGCGATATTGAAAGTCTAAGCTTCTGGAACCTATCTTTAACTAATCAATTGCATGTGCATGCCATTTGGAGACACAATACTAAAGCTGTATAGTGCGATAACAATACCAGTTCTGCTCAGTTCATAAACTATAGAATAGGCTAAAATGGACATTTCTATAGTAGATGGATGGCATTATAACTTCTTTTCTTCCTCAAATAATGCAGTTTATTACACTATTTGACAGAAATCCCGTGCTTATCAAATTAAAGTACTTTTCTCAAAACTTAAAACATTTAAAGTCTGAAGTACACATTTTGAAATATAGAAAGATTTTGGCTTTTTAGGGGGATAAAATGTTGAATTTACATTAATAGTATAACTGTGTGCTTTTCTGTATTAAAGGGCACCATCATTAGCCCCGACAACAGCAGTAGCAAAATGCTGTCATTATCGTAAAGAACTCATTTTCTCGGAAATTCACATTCTTTTGGGCTAAAACGCTATTTTCAGTGATCAAAATCTTGCGTTTAATTATAGACCTTACAAAGAGCAGAGTGTTAGTTTTATGTGTAAACTCCTGGAGGTATCGTGGTCAAGTGGTTAGATCTCTCGTATTCAAATGGAGCCACCGACTAATAGTAAATTTTGTAATTTTACCTCCGGGTTTCTCCTGCCATTTATTCTGTTAACTGCCATATTGTAACCCTCACTTACATAATCATCTTCATCATCCAGCGCACAAAGTTGCTAGTTCAGCAACGTCAGTGACATAGGTGCATATTTTATCTCTCGGAGGAATGCTATATGTAGAAGACAATGACAAATGACGCACACTGTGCAGATTAGGTTTGCAAGCGAGTAGGCTCGAATGACATAAAAGACAATCGACACCGACTACTCTTCTTTCCGTTTGGCAACAATTGTTTTTATTTTTGTGGACATTGAAGAAAGAGGAAAATGATTAACGTACAATATAATAAAGCGCAGATATTATGCATGCTAGGCTTGAAAATACGATAAATATTCTTGATATTTCCTGCTGATATCGCCAATTACCGGAAAGACGCAGGGAGTAAGGAAGAAACCATTCAATAATTGGATCTTCATTTTCCAAGTCACAAAGTGTATTTACATGTTGTACTGTTATAATGATACTCCTTATGTAAAATAATGATTAACTTTGACTGAAGAGCTGTCACTAGAGAAATTATAGATGCCTGAATCAATTAAAATAGGGGTTCCCAACCTATGGTATGTGAGCTTATGCCGGGTGGCACGTAGAAAGCCTAACAAATAAGATACATTAACATTTCTTTTACAAACAAGTATTTGAGAGTTCTACTATAACTAAAAAGAAACAGTAAATTTTACATTGCCATAAAAAGTGTGGTACTGTACAAAAATAATACTTAATTTCAATTTTATTCCTACAACAATGACAGCGCAGCTCGAATATATTTGATCAGACACAATAGAATACATTTTGTCGTTTCTTTCGCTGCGAGTCGCGTTTACAATTGAGAAAGCAGTTGAGTTATATTATTGATGATGAATGCGAGATTTTATATGTTAAATTGTCAGATTTATATGTAGTTTGTGCCAGATTTAAAAGTAAACTAGAACATGGATAAGTGCTTAATTACAGGACTCTGCTCAAAAACTCAAAAGGAGAAATGAATGTAAGCAGGGTAAATAAGTCCACTCTCCCAGAAGCCACTAATTCTAATGCTAAGCATCCAACAGAGGGCATCATTGTACAAGAAATCAGCAAAAAGCTCCGGACGAAAGCAATACGTACATAGATAAGTATAATATGTTTATCATATGGTTTCACATATATTGGAGATGGAGAGGAAACCATCCCAATGCCGCAGTATGTGATTTGTCTTGAAACAGTTTCAAATCATTCAATGAAATCTTCCCTTTTTTGACATCAAGCATGGTAATTTGAAACACAAGCGGTTGGAATATTTTCAGAGAAAAACTATCTGATTTGTCATCAATGAAAAAACAAATAACATCATTTGCAAGATCTAACATGAATGCTCTGGAGCCATCTTATGAAACCAGTTTAGGAAAACCTCACACGATCGGAAAGTCATTAATATTATCAGTAGCTATGGTTACAATAATGTTGGAGGACAAGGCAGCAAAACGTGTTTAATGATAAGCAGCAATTAATAGAAAAAGTTCGCGCTAGTAAATATTTTTCCGGATGAAACTATTGACGTGGTCATGACCCATGTTCCCATCTATTTACTTAAGTAATATTTATATATGGGGAAACAGCGAAGGAAAAAATTCTTGTTTTGTGAATCATTGCTTGCTGGATAACCTCGAATTAAATATTTCAAAATCAGACCAATTTATGGAAATTAATGATATAAAATGGAATAAATGTGTTTATTCTCAAGGAGCAGGGAAACACAAAGATTAAAAAGTAGCCCCAGAAGCAAAATATGCACATTGTAGCATTCATCGCGAGGTTTTATCCTGTTACTCTAAAGACAAATGAAAGTGTGAAAGTTGTAAACCTCATTAAATTCAGAGCTAAGAATTCACGATTGTTTTCCATTTTGTGAGATGAAATGGCTGCTAAACCTAACTCTCTCTTTTACTTCACACTGAGGTTAGGTGGCTGTCGAGGGGAAATGTATTGAGCCTTCTGTTTAAACTTCGCTTCTCTCCAACTTCAATTATTTCACTGATGGGCTGTGGCTTGCCCTGTTGGTTTACTTGGCAGATTACTTTGCAGCCTAAACAAGAGTTTGCAGGGTGCGCTTACCTCCGTATTCTTGATACAGAATAAAATTGTGGCTCTTAAGAAAAAAACTAGGCTTCCTGATAACAGAAATCATATCGCAAACACCCTTTTTCCCATTGTTAGGTGCTTTCTGAAGTAAAAATGAAATGCCTCTTCATTGTGAACAGGCAGTGAAAATTAAGGGGAGTTTCATCTCGGACTTCAATGTAAAGTTCCATGAAAACCTGGATTCAGAATGTTGGATTAGAGACCCGTTTTCTATTACTGAAACCTTACCAGAAACCTTAACTGTTTTCCAGAAAGACGAATTGACCGAGCTCTCATATGACGGAAGTCCGAGGTAAATGGTCAAGAAGATGAATTTAACGGACTTCTGAATATCCAAACATCTCAGGAAAACTGTCAAATTTTTGTTGGCGATTTGTACTTTGTAGATGTGGGATTTATTCTGTAATTTATATCAAAAATAAAGAAATAAATTGAATGTTGATCCCGATTTAAGACTAAGATTAAGTCAGTTGAAATCAATAATATAAAAGTAATGGGTTTAATTAAACAAACACAACCTTCGCACTGAAACAAAAGTTAACTAGAAATTAGTTAAATTTGTAAAGGTAAATAGATTTTACTGGCTGTAAGTCTGAGTACTGGAATTCAAAATTGTTTCATGTATCATTCACTATATTTTAACCTGAACTACAAATTAATTTTAAGACATTTTATAGAACAATATATTGATTAGGAATAGATTGAACCGTTTTTTCTCCAATAAATATTTAATTCTAAATACTAAACGCAACAAGAAACTAAATAAATCACTGGTATTGATACAAATTTATAGAAATGCAAATTTTTATTCCTACACCACAAAATAATGCATTTCCTCCTAAATTTTGTTTAAATATCCTGTGTTCAATGTAATGTTTCGTTACTGGGAAAGGTTGAGAAGCCTTGAATTATAATATTCAATCAGACTGTAATGTACAAAACAATTTTAAAACAAAAGGAAAAAATGTAGATATATTTTATGTACCACTAAATAAATAAACATACGTATGAAAAATGCACAGTCTTTTCGTTATTATTTAGTAGCTAATAGTTAAACAAAGTTGTTCTGTTCATCGCTTTTGTTCAGTAACGTCTGGAATCCATGATAAAATTTTAACAAATCTTTTATTTCGCCTCACATAAACTTAACTACATATTTCGATGGTTACACAGCTGGATTTTACGTAACCTGTTTTGTCATTCTTTCTCTTAATAATAAAATTTCTTGAGATTGTTGGGAGACAGGAAGAGAGTAAAGTTGAGTAAAGCGATTGAATATGTCATAACACTTTCATAAACATTTACTTGTTTATTTATTCTGTGTTAATAAAAATCTTCACAATAAAACCCAAATTCTTCCATGTTTAATATACGTGTTTAATTTATATTTTTATTGCTGTTTTGAAATCAGGGCACTTTATTACTTTATATGGCGAACTCTATTACAAAGAACCATATCTAGAGAAAGTTAGTGTTTTCACAATTAGAAATTTTGTGTAGTACCATCTTTTCATATGAAAATAAAAATAAAAATTATGTTCAGAATAACATAAACATAAAACATTATATGTATTTTACATGAATTACATTTATAAATGACATTAATAAAACGAAACAATACTTACTAACATAAGTCTCTTCAATTTTAAACAAGAAACACGTTTTGACACTTAGAAATGGAAGGACATAGACACGCTGGTAAAATAATATTAGTCACTAATCACTTAACCTACTGCTGACTACATCTTCATTTTAGGTCTTCTAAGATGATACAGGGTACTCATAAAAAGGGTTATTCTTTTTTCCATATGATGCCATTATTGCAGAGGTCCTGAAAATCTTTTATCTTGTCTTGTATTTTTTTGCGCTTCATAGTAGGCATATTTCAGTTCAATATTTGCCAAAAGATGTGCCTATGCTCTCTTCGGATAAATTTCAGTTACTGAAAATGTTCTTGTAATCATATTTGAAATACTGATAGGGTGGTTTATCCTTCCTATTTTGGAGCCATATTATGTTCAGCCACTGCATCAAATGTTCTTGTTCTGCAGTATGTTTTTAAAAGTGTAGATGCTAATATGATCCATTTCTTTGAGTGTACTTTTTTTTTTGGAAGAAAGTCTCGCTGTTATATGCCATTTCTGAGGGACCATACATTACAATGTTCTTGATCCATATCAAAATGGTGGTGATGACGATGCTGATAGCAGTGATTATTAAGCCATTACTGCATTCTTATTCTATCCACCAAAAGTGTCAGAAAAGAATATCCAATTTTGATCAGTAGCATTAGAACGTTTTATATACTCTAAATACAGGCGTTTGTTTCAATGGAACCCTTCCAGCAACATGTGATTGCGACTTTCCTGGATTTTCATCACAAACTGTGAGACTGAAAACCAACAGCTTCTCTTGTAGAATCTTTGCAAGTAGTGATGGACAGTGCCTTCCTGCTACGAAGTAAAAATTTACTTACAATCTTAATTTTACGCCTTCAGCCTTTTTTTTAAATATCTCCCTTTCTGCTTCTTTCTTTGTTAGGTGTTTTTGATCATTTTTTTTCATAGTTTTTCTCTAGAAAATGCCACGATGAAATTTAATATTGCTCTGACTAGTATGAGATAAAAATAGAAAGTTTTCAATAATGAAAGTGTTAATTTATAAGACACCAAAAGCAACCGTATGGCAAAAAGCTAATAATATATTTAGTAACAAACAATCGTGTGTCAACATACCGTTATTTGGCTGTAACTGTGTAACGTAAACGGAGTGTAAAAATTATAAAGAAGTATTATAGTGGCATATAATTCTCTGACAATGAGGCAAATTATTTAAAATGTAGTTACGGTCGTGGTTATTTTATAACTATTAAAGTTTATACCATACAATCTTCTGATATAAAAACATTAATATATTCTTGATGTTAAAAGTAAACTTAACTAAATAATAGCTGTTTGATATATACGGTATTTTGACGGTATACTCTCGATATTTAATTGTGTATTTAACCAATACATAAATGCCAGTTGTTTAATACTAATATTTGGCGATGTTATTCTTAGAAACTTAATCTTCTTAGAGTTAATTGAACTGGAGAGCAAAAGAAATTGTTTTTAACTGGTTTTTTCAATGAAAACCAGTCACCAGAACAAACTTAGGATTTAGCACCAATCATTTACAAACAGTGAGCTATATAGAGAAAGTACAGAAGTTTAAAATCGCAATATATATATATATATATATATATATATATATATATATATATATATATATATATATATATAGCTTTTGTAGGTTACAGTAAGGTCTTTCATTCAATAGAGCAACCAAATGTACTATAGGCAATGAAGAACAAGGGCATTAAAAAGAAATTTATAAAGATTCTCGGCAAAGTCTACGCAACATTCGAATGGATAAAGAAGAAGGAACGTTCATATTAGAAAGAGGGGTCAAACAAGGTGATCTAATCTCACAGAATTGTTCATCTGTCTTCTTGAATATTAGAAGGATACTAACAAAATTTAAGATTTGCTGAGGACATTTTACTGTCTGCAAAAACACCTGCAGAGTATAAGAAATGCTAAAAGGTCTCTGCAAAACTAGTAAATATGCAGGATAACAAGGAATCCTACAAAATTAAGATAATAGTTAATGACATTCCAATCCCCAACACAGTCAACAACAAACCAATAAACAATGTCCTTGGGCACAATGATGCTAAGCAGAGGCGAAAAAGAAATTAAAAGAAAACCAAGTACAGCATGGAACAAATTTTGAAGCCAAATATTCATACTCACGCATAAATTCTTAGGTTTGAGACTATACAATTATAAATTTTGGAGAGTTGTGTGTTTCCAATCATGATTAATGGAAGCCAAACACTGTCCATGCCTTTACACACTATAAGAAATTATAAATTGGTCATCGCAATATACTAAGAAAAATATTGCAAATCACCTGGAGAGAACGAATCAGCGGCCAAGAAGTGATGAGCTATACAGGTGTAAAGGACATAGCAACTCACACACTTCGGTTAAAATGGAAGTGAGGTGGGCATTGCTGAAATTCAACAAACTGTCAAGGCATATTTTTCATCTAAGCAAATTCCCAGATATTTTGTTTCTTTTTGGCGTTTTATATTTTATACAACGATCTCTTTTGAGATTACTTTTCAAAAGCATGTAGCCTGATTTATTTGGAGCGACTTGGAGTTTAGTATTACTGCACCAATTACTTAATTTATTAGTTCATTTATTCGTTCTTCTTTCTGTATCTGCTCTATTGTTTTCTTCAATTGGAAATAAAACATCGTCGGCATACGCGATGGTTTTCGCCACATTTTCGTCGTTATTTAGTTCGTTTAAAAGAGTCTCCTAAACTATATCCCCAAAAATTGGTCCTATGTCCCATGTTCCCAAAATTGTGGACATCCCTTAGTTATATCTCTGTAAATTCAGTACCTTTTACTTTTTGCAGTAATCCATTAATATTGCGTATAGGCATTTAGGGAGATCTATTTCCCGTAAACTCTCAAATAGTACCGGCCACCATAAATTATCGAAAGCGCTGGAAATATCAATTAGAATTCCAATTAAGTATTTTGAGTTTGAGTTATTGTCCATTTCCAATAGGTGGTTTATTGCGTCTTGAATCGATTTTCCTTTTCTAAAGCCGAATTGACTGTTGATCATACCTGTTATGATCCAAATTATTTATCTTTTACAGAAGAGTGCTTCTAAGATTTTTCCAAGGGTATTTAGGATACATATAGGTCTATATGATTTCGGCTCCTTAGGATCCTTGTCGGCACTTTTCTGTAAGATAATAACTTTTCCTGCTTTCCAGCAATAGGAAAAGCGCTCTTGCCATATACAGTCATTAAAACGTCGATATAGGAACGGTGTAAGCTTATCTTCCAAATTTATCAGAACTTCATCCATTACTCTATCCGGGCCTGCTGCTTTATCCCTTTTTAGCTTATTTATAGCTAACTTAATTTCCAACGTATCAAAGGAGTAGATTAGTCTATTATTTCTATATATGGTGTTCATATCTGATCTTTTTTAATGTGCTGAATATTATCCATGTCCTTATCATCCTGGGGAAGTAACTTGTCCAAAAGGGCATTTACAAAGCTTTTTTAATCTGTAGTCATTTCACCGTTGTCTTTTTTATTGTATTCAGAATTTCCGGTTTCTTAATTTTTTCCATAATAATTTTATAGCTCATTCCCCATATATTTGGTGTCTAATTCCTTTTCTACGAAAATTTTCCATGAGTGTCCTTTTTTCTTCTAAGGTGGTTTTATATTTCTTTTTTAGCATCTCTATATTTATTTAGGTTTCTCTCGCTTTCTTCCGCAATTATCGAACTTTGATAAATTCTTCTTAGTTTCCTTACTTTGCTTCTTGCTTTTTGCAGTGCATCCGTCCAAATAGTATCATAATATTTCTTGGGTATGGTTGTGGGAACAGATTTCTCTATGGCCTTTCGTATTGTTTGGACAAGGTTATTAGCACCCTTATCAATGGACTCTCCTTCGTATTGTAACTTTACGTTTTCAAATTCCTGTCCCAGAAGATTCCAGGCTGCTTGTTTGTAATTGTACATGTTCTCTCCTCTTCCTTTCTTAAATTTTGGTTTTCGTATACAGCAATCGAAGTAAATTAATCTGTGATCACTAGTGATCATATCTTGATCTACTTTCCAGTTTATTATTTTATTTTATTATTTTATTATTTGAGCTTACATAAATTTATGTCAATGTTTGCACTAGCGCTAGCTCTGTTTTCGAAATTAGGAGGGTTGCTGGATTTATTATTGACAAATAGATTTAGTTCAGAAACAATTTCTTCCAGTTTTTCTCCTCTTTCGTCTTTGATGTTACTATACCACCAGTCAGATCTGGCATTGGCATCGCTTGTGAAAATTTTCTCAAACTTTTTGAAAGTGTTACTGGCCTCTTTTATTTTTGTTATATACCTATGGATCGAATGGATGGCTATACTGAAAATATTGATTTGTTAGAATAACTTTTCCGCTGTCATGTGTTACTTCAATACAGTTTGTAAGTGTGTCTCCTAATTGTGTTATATTGACTATTTGTTAATGGATTATATATTATAATTGATGCCATAGGATTTTCTCCGTGACTTATTATCGGTGCTCTTTCTGGAGTATGTGCTACTTTGCCTTTAAAGGAATAAGGTTCCTGAATGCATAATAAATGTAACCTCAATTTTTCTGCAATTTTATTTAATTCCGGCATCACTTGTTTGCCTCTCTGGGCGTTAATTTGGCCAGTTTTGATTATTCTACTCTCGTCGTAACCTGCCATGTTGTCTTTTAGATAATACTTGAAGCATATACATTGCCCCAAAGTAGGTCGACAATTTGAAACAGGAATATGGTCCCACACGTAGGTCGACAATTTTGGAACCGTATTTGTTGATCCAATGTAATGTAAATGGTGATTTGGTCAGTTTTTAATGACTTAAAGTCATTAGGGAGGGAAGGAGATTGTTCATTGAAATAATGAAGTATGGCACTTGTTGAACATTTAATTTATTTTACAACTTGGGAGGTTCTGGAACATGTTGTTCTTGGTCGGATTATAGTTCGCGGTATTCACTCGCGTATTTATTCACTTGAACACGATGGTGATTATTATTGCTGTTACGTTGCACTGCCTGACTGATTCTTGCTGCTTTAGAATGACAGAATTCCTTAGACTGCCCTCGACTGAACTAGAAATGACTTAGACTGGCCTCGACTGCTTTAGAATGACTTTTGAATGAATGAAAGAATGACTTCTGATCCTTAGACTGCTCAAGAATGACCCTGTACTCCAGTTTTCTACAACCTTGCCACGCTAAATTAAATTCCCTCGTTTATTATCCTATTCCCGAGTTATATGTTCACCATTGGGTACCTTAAAATATTTATTATATAGTTAAGTTCTCCTCATTCGTTGATTTTTATTCGTTGCCCATTGGCTAAAATTATTTCCCCCCTTCTGATCTACAATATCTTCCCACACACTTGAGTTTTCCAAGAACGCTCTGTCATAAATTACGACACTTTCCTTACATGCTTGATTTCTAAAGTAATGTCTTTTTCCTCCCTTAGTTATAGATAAGCTTGGTTTCTACGAAAACGCGTGTTTCTGTAAGGGGCATTTTCTTTTGGCGGTAAATACAGTTACACACATTCCTAGCCTTTTATGGTACATCTGGCGCCTGGGACCTGCGAGTGTCTGAGTGTTTAATGCCTAAGACCTTCCCAGGTAAGGCTAATTCTCTGACATGTCCGTTCCCTTTACAAAAACATGACAAAGATGTGGTATTTCAGAAAGATAACTTGAATATTGCTTGCTAGTAACAAAAATACCTATACATACATACACTAATACATATAATATTGGAGTTCTTCTTTTAATTGCAATATTAATACCCTGGATTACCTGAAATAAGATGCAATTATTATTCTAGTAGTTTTTAGAAGTAATTATACTTAAAAAGATAATTTTCGAACTACATTTCCTGCTTCACACTTATCCAGAATTAGCAACGGAGAGATGCTTGGTACCGGCCCTAAGTTCTTGATCGGTTACTTTCTTGGGTTAAGAAATAGGTTTATTATTACTTTCTAGTTGTTTTATAACAGCGCCAATTGTTTTCTTTGTTTTTATCATGTTTGTTTTGTGTGTGTTTTGTTTCTTCATAGGGCGTTTGTTTTTGAAAGGAGTATTAGCAGGATGTCTAGGCATTGTTGGAGAAATAGGTATTTTAGCTCCAGTCTTTGGAGTACTTCCGGAGTAATTTATCCCATCGTGCCGGATTGAGCATAACAATTAGACCAGCTTTGCTTTATGTCTAAAACTTTCGTGCCATAACAAAGCACAAAGTGTTGTATACTTTAATGAAATACAAGTAATCGTTCCTTATTTTATAGGCTGTGTTTAGAAGTTTTAATAATTCATTAGGGTCCGTTGTAATGTTTTGAGTTTTTAATTCCACACGGTGAATGACATCTGGTACATTGAATATTATTGATTCACCATTTCCATGCAACTTACGCGTAATGTGTCGCAAAGCGGCAGTCAAAGTGCATATTTCCTCCAGTCGACTCAGCTGTAGCATGAATAACATAGTACTACGCACACAATCCGTAATAAATTTATATTTTCATATTTTTATACTAGAGGTAAAGGATATTTGTCACCATTAAATCATTACCCGCTAACATAGTAGCACACAATTTGCATAGACGAAAAACAGAAGAGGCGCGATAACATTTGAAATTCCAAACTAACACTAAGGAGGCGAATGAGCCTGTCGAACAGCTTGTCTGTTCTCCAAAGTAACACTAAGTAAGCGTAGAAGAGGCGGGATATGGATATTACTCGGTTTTCTCCGTTGTCCTCCGCTGCCGTTCCTGAAAGGAGGGGTGCCTTGGTTCTTTGGTTCCACACAAGAAGGCAAGATTGTTTTTGATTTTGTTTCTTTACGGACTCTCTTTAACATCTCAGGCCATCAGCGTCCCATTGAATTCAATGCGTGAAATGGCCGATAAATTTTACTTAGAGGCTTCTTCTTTCATGCTTGAGGTTCTTTATCGTGCCGTAAATGTACGACATGGGACTCACGACTTTACTTCCTTTCCGAAGAAAGCCATACTTAGGATTTTTACGTCCGAAAAAATCCATCGACCTGGCCAGGAGTGAACCCGCGAAATTGGGTCTACGAGGGAAGTATGGTTACGACTAGACCACCAGGACCGACTACAAAAAGAACAGGGTGTAAGTGCAAATTTGCTGTTGTCTCTGCTATGCTATGATACCCTCATTAGGGCATGCTGGGCGAATCCAACACTGAGGTGAGTTCAATACAGAACATGTGTTTATTCTTTCGTTCCGCAATATGCATCCAGACAGCAATTTTTTGTTTTCTATCATTAAATAACAAAAATTATTGAACTTTTCGTCATATATTGAAAAAAAAACGGATAATAAGAACGTTTTTGCTGAAAATGGGAACACAAATAAAAACGGGGCAATGGGTAAAGTTAATGCTATGTTTATATCATAAGATTCGATCACTATAATGCATTACTAACGTTACAGCTGGTAGTAATTAGGAACGATACTTATTAAATGAACATGCGTTTCCAGCATTCTGTTTATACTTTTTGCGATAGCTCAACCTTTATCAAAGAATACGATTGGAATAAAAATTAGGGATATGCTTTGCCTTTATTTGAACAATGTAGTAAAATTAAACCCTAGAACTTAATATTGGAATTAGAATGACATTTTTTTAAAGTACCACAACTAATAGCAGGAAAGTTTTCTTTAATTATTAATTGATGCACACTGGTAACTGGCAGTACGGTTGCACATGGTTGCGCAAAGCTGATGCCTCGCGGATTACAAAGGATGGGCCCGACATGAAACTGTTCAACACCAGAAGCTGTGATACTTGCTTTGATCTTGGGATGTAATCAAATCAGGGAGGTATATAATAATTAATCGCTTCGTTATATTAAGTAAAGCTTCCGAACTCAAAATAAATCCCATGTTCTTATTTTAGAGTCAAAATGAAATAACAATGTAATATGATATTAACAAATAGAAAATTAATATAATTTAATTGCATATGGCATATGTTTTAACTCAAAAGGTCAATATAATCTGAATTTGTAATAGCTTACTTGTTCACTTTATTTATAATATTAATATTGTTTAAGTAAACCAGCAGGTTTATTGCCCCTTGGTAGGTACTGGAAATAGTCTGCCTAATTTCTTCATTCTTCATTCTTCCTATTTTTTATTTCAAAATAATTAATAATGTACATTTGTAAAATACGAGGGTGCCAAAAAATGTATACACACTTCAAGCAAAGAAAAAATGCGTTGACATAACAAAACTGAATTCACACAAACAGAAAATGATGAGCACTAAATCATCTTAGACTTTTACAGTTAACAACAGTTGTTCAAAATGCCCTCTATCGGCGTCGATGCACTTCTGAGTACGTTGAACTACTGATTAAGTAACGTTTGCGAAAGTGTCCTCAGCGATTGCAGCACATGCCGTTTCAATTTCTTCCCGAATTGCTGCCAGTGTACCTGGTTTTCTACGGTATACAGCATCCTTAAGAGTTCCCCATAGGTAGAATTCCAACGGAATTAGATCCGGAGAACGGTTCTGTTCTGTACACACGTCTCCATTGCCTTTGAACTTCAACAACGTTCTCGGTTTTCCAATAAAACTTCAAAATTTCTTTCCGCTGTTCAAACGATAATCTTGGCTCCATTTTGTTGTAGCAACGCTAGGCATAACGTAATGTGAGTCACATCTGTTCACAGAACATTATACGATAATCTTCATTTGTTCATTGCTGATTTACAATCATCTTTCTTCATTTGTTCATTGTTGATTTACCTGTCACGTAGCAACGCTATCATAATGTAAGTATATGTTAACAAAACATAATATTACACATTACTGTTGTTTTTCGGTCCAACTTTGAAATATATTAAGTTGATATCTACTGTGAAAGTGTGTATACATTTTTGTCACCGTCAGTATACATTATTTCAGCTGCGATATACCTTTCTCGCAACATGTTCAAAGCTGCCATTTGCTTTATCGAGATTTGCAGAAGATTTAGTAATATGTAAAACTTCCCAAAATATGGAGGCAACAGTTCGCATTATTTCGAATTGCTGCATTCTGTGCAGAACAATGAAGACAGACATCTATCAAAAGAATATAATAATGCAATGCATTTAATATTTACAATTTTATATAGCTCAACGTTTATAAACGTTGTATAATTGTATTCAAAATTAATCTGGAACAGAAGTTGTATCCTAATAAAATCTTAACGGGTTATAAAGAGCATATACATCACGGAAGTGGGCAATGAAATGAAATGATAAACTGGGAAAGGAATTTTGGAAAGGAAGCATTTCGGACCTAAGTTTAAAGTATCTTCATAGCATTCTCCACTATGAAAATCCCCGGAAACACCTCAATCAGAAAGAACAATTCTTGCGGAATTCGAATCGACCTACCATTCGTAAGTTCGTGTCTTAGGTACCCATTAAGATAACGACAACTAAATACAATATATATTTCCTATTTTGTAAGTAGTTTTCCCACATTCTTCATTGAAGTTTTAAGAATGCAGACAATGTTCAAGAAAGTTTGTGGCTACATTATCTTTATTGAAAGTGAAAAATTTCAATTGGATAATGTACTACTATTAACATGTAAAGTCTTCCTCGTGAAGTGCTGACTTTCACCTTTTTAAGTCATAGAGTACTGATTTTTAGCTAACGGGATAACTCTAGCTTTGATAACTTCAGGTGGTTAACTTGCCCGGCAGCTCTCATGAGTATTTCAGGGAGACTTAATGACATACGACACCGGCGGCTGGTGGGTAATGATACCCGCCTAGACGAGCGGCACCTTCTCTTTGATGGATGTACTGGGGCATTTTAACGAGGTATTAGCAACAGGATAGTGATGGATGAATCATATAGTCGATTACAAGCCTGTTAAAGAATGAGACTATCCTCATACTTGGATCTTTGGAGACTTCTTATCCACATGAATGAACATTGACTTTGTTTCATACAGATAAAATTGATATTTGAAATTAAGATAACATTTTATTTCATTTTAAAACCTGAGTTTACAGTTTTGCATGACCAATATTAATGATGGCGAAGATAGCAATCTCTGGCTACATATTATGCTTTCTGAAATTAATATATTCTTGCTTATTCCTTCTTTCTTGTTTTTTCTATTCTTAAGAGTTCATATCCTTAACTGTTTGTAACATATATTTTTGATATTACTTGTTTATTTTTATTTCTAATTACTTTGGTAAGTTTTGTTTTCTGTTACACATTTTGAACTTAAATTCATATCTTTTTAAATAGTTTATTATTCAGTGTTTTCAATGTTTGCAGAAGCTTGTTGTAAAGAATCACTCTTTATCGGAATAACTATTCATTTTCATTACTCTGTGATTGCTAAAACGAATTTGTTTTGGTACCTCACGATTATATTGGTTGCTTGCAAAGTAACGTAAGTTGTTACATATGAAATGAACCGTTTCAATAATTTAAACATAAGGAAAAGGTAAAACATTTAACTATGAACAGTCTGGCACATGTGCCTTGTCCTTAACAAATGCAGAAGCTCATAGTCCAAAACACTGCTTGGGT